>ML822610.1:79959-93117 GCA_009831015.1 Picea engelmannii | reverse complement strand
ATCACTCTATAGTTACACATATATATTAATGACATATATAACTAGGTAGAGACCAATACAACCAAGAATCTTTGGTAGGGTAATCTAAATATTTATAATTATTTTATTGTGATCGTGTTTATCTTTTGTATCCTAGGGTTTGGATAGTTTTTCAAAGATGGTTTTAAAAGAACATTATCAATCAATTAAATTATATATTATATGTATGGTATTGTATTAATATTAGTCATACATTTTTTCACATTTTAATGAGTCATTCTTTGCCCATTATTTTGAATGCCCAACCCAGATTCTCCATTTTCATTTTCAGTTATTAGTATCTCTTCCCCATAAGAAAAATAGTTTACAAGAAATATTCTATAGTTATGTTTAATTTATGGTGTTATTTTAAGTGAACTAGAAGTTCTTCATTTGAAATGTAAAAGTCTTATTCAATCTATCTTGACTTGTACATCCATTTAAAATGATTGTTCCCAACCTATTTATAAGCTTAATTTCCTTAATTGTGTCATAAATCATTTTTATCATGGAGTTATATGTGATTGCAATGGGAGTGGAGGGCAAGACCATCAAATCTATCCAACAATATTCAATGCAACCTCTGTTGTCCATCTCAATTAGGCATGCATGCTTATTTTATGTCACCATTGGAGAAGATATTCCACTATGTGCCCCACATAAACTAGCACATTTACATGGTATGCATACAACTTTAAAAATGTAAATTATCTTGCCACTGAATTGATTTTATTCCTCTATCATTATGTTATTATGAAAAACGAACACACAAAGAAACTAAGAACACAAATAGAGAATCAAAAGAGAGAAATGATTCTTAAATATAAAACAAAGAGAGAAACCGACTCTTTATAACAATGAGATGACATAAACCCTAACTACATAAACCCTAAATGCATAAACCTTAAATGACTTACATGTACTCTAAGTCATTAATACAACAATTAAACATAAAGTCAAGTGAAGTCAAAAAGTGACTTTATTAATATGCCTAAGTCTATAGTCTAGATGTAATTTATATTCGAACACTCTCCCATAATGGTCAATATAGAAAATACACCAAGTTTGTCCTTGAATTTTACAAATTTTCTGGACCTAAAGACTTGGTGAGAATATATGTAGTTTGATACTCTATAGGATATTATTGTAGCTCAATTGTTCCATCTTCTATAAGCTATTGCATGAAGTGATAATGAACATCAACATGTTTAGTACATTCATGGAAGATTGGATTCTTTGTCAGCTTGAGAACTCCATGATTATCATAGTACAATAGAATGGGCTCATTTTGTTGGATTTCCATATCTTCAAGCATTCATTTGAGCCAAACTACTTTACATGCTCCTTTCACCACTACTCAATATTCTACTTCAATGGAAGAAAGGAAAATAACATGTTGCTTCTTGTTGGTCCATGTAACTACTCCACTACCAAGGCTAAAAACATAACCTAATGTAGATTTCTTGCCATCCATTGATCCTACCCAATTTGAATATAAATAACACACAACCAAATTTCTTTTGTCTTCCATATAGAATGCCAAAATCTAATGTTCCTTTCACATATTGTAGTACTATTTTTGTGGTTGTCCATTTGGAGTGGTCATGAATCAAGAGATGTAGTTGACTACATAACTCAAGTCATGTCTAGTGGTTGTAAGATAGATCAAACTCCCCACCATTTTCTTGTTAATTGATTCATTAACTGTTTTAGAATCGGTCTTGGCTGAAAGTTTCAACCCTTTCTCCATTGGTGTAGATGATATTTTTCAATATACCATCCTACCTATCTAACAAACTTTTGGCATACTCTTCCTATGAAACAAAAATATGTTTATGTTTTTTCCAAACTTCTACACCTAAGCAATATTGTAAGAGGCCTAAGTCAACCATGTCAAAAGATACACATGAATTGGATTTTACCTATGAAATTTCCCCTACCTCACTAGATGTGATGATGATGTCATTGACATATCTCACCAAAATAATCACATCATCTCCAATTATTTTGACGTAAAGGTTGGGATTTGAAGGACTATTGGAATCCTTGTTCACCCAAATAATTATCAATATTGATGGACCATGCTCTAGGTGCCTACTTTAGGCTATAGATATATTTCTTCAATCAACAAACCAGATGCTCTTTCTTCGAAACCTAAAAACCATATGGTTGGTACATGTATACTTCGTCCTCCAAATACCCATTGAGGAAGACACTATTCACATCCATTTGGTATAGTTTCAAGTGAAGTTGTATTTCCATGGATATAACTAAATAGATTGTGCTCATCTTTGTTTTGGGAGAAAAGATGTGGGAGAAAATGTCTCTTCATAACAAAATCATTCTTTTTATGCAAAGCCCTTTGCAACTAGTCTTGACATATGCTTGTCCAGTGTCCCATCTTCTTTGTACTTGACTTTATATACCCACTTGCAACCAATTGGTTTCTTCCCTATAGGTAGCTCTTTGAGAACCCATCTTTAATTTTTCATCAAAGTCCCATATTCAACTTGCATGCCCTTCTCTCATTCTAATAATATTCCTTTGGCCTCTTGATATTCCCAAGATTCATATAAGTCCTTAATCTTATCTATCAAAGCATAATTGAGTGTATCGAATTTCTTACCTCTTCTTGGTCTTCCTTCTACCCTCATCTCATCTAGTGAAACATATCTAGTGGTGTTGTGTCAACATTTTGGTCTCTTCTTAGGATCCTCTTCTTCTAAATCAACACTATCATTTTGTTGATTTGGGGTACTTGTAACAACTTCTTGACTAGAAATTTTTGGAGACTCATCTCAAAATTCCTCCCCTTTCAAGTGGAGGTTGTACAAGATTCTTACCTAAGTTTCCAAACAAAAAATTCCTCATTCTTAAAAAATTGCACATCCAAATCCATCTAAAATATCCCTATATTCTCATTAACCACAACATCTCAACTAAAAATTACTTTGTTGGTATCCACATCAACTAATTCATATGCCTTGTGAGTGTCATTGTAGCCTGTGAGCATCAGTTTATTGTTTTTTGGATCTAGTTTGGTTCATTATTCTTTAGGGACCCATGCATATACAAATAAATGAAAAAACTTTGAGATGACTTACATATGGTTTTTTTCTAGACCTTGCCTCCTCTAGAGGCTTCTTCGCACTACCTTTGTCAGAGACCTATTAAGCAAATACATTGTTGTGTGCACTACTTTGGCCCAAAACATATAAGGAATATATTTGTTTTCTAACATACAATGGGCCATCTCAACAATTGTGTGGCTATGCCTCTCTACCACTCCATTTTGTTGTAGAGTGTAGGGTGTGGTGTACTACTTCTAAATACCTTCCTAAGTACAAAAGTTATTAAATTCCTTGAAGTAAAATTCTCCACCACTACCAGACCTTAGAATTCTAATGCAACCCCCATATTTCCACCATTTCTTTAAACTTCTTGAACTTAGAAAACACTTCAGATTTAAAAAAATAAACCCACATTTTTCTAGTGAATTCATATACAAAGTTCAAACAACAAGAAATACTTGCAACAAGAGATTGATGCCATCTTCGTAGGTCCAAAAACATCTGCATAAATCAATCGATGTACGTCCTTGGCTCTACAATTATGTTCTTCATCAAATTGAGCTCAGTGATACTTTCCCACATGATAAACTCTAGAATTTCCTTTTTTCTTTTGGTGAACCTCTAGAAGACCATCCAATGAACTTTTCTTTAGCCAAATGAGAAAGATAATGAAAATTAAAATGTCCATATCTTTGATGCCAAAGCATGTTGGTTTCTTGATCACTCTTGGCCAATAAGGCATGTTCTCTAGCCTCCTATATATCAACTGACCTTAATAGTTTGTGATCTTCAATACCAAAAGTGATCATCTTCTTGTTTCCCTTGTCAATCATGTAGCAATTGTGGTAGCTAAAAATAACATGCAAGTGGGGGTGTTACTTCATAATTAAACTTACTGAAAGCTAATTTTGTTCCATACCTAACATATGGTAGACATTAAGGAAGACCGTCTACTTACATCCCAAGGTTATCTGTACATTTATTTTTTGTTCTATTATGAACTCCTCCTACCACCAAAAACCACATATGAAACATAAGCACCATAGTTAACAAACCAATAGCATCTATTGGTGAAATGATGGGATGCATCAAAATCAATATACCAAGAAGATGGCTCTATGTGATCTTCTTTCTTAACCATGCAAGCAAAGTGAGTAATCTCTTCTTGGTGTTATGCAACATGGGCCTTCTGCTTCTTTGAGATCCTCCCCAGTTGTGCTTCTCATCCCATAACCTCTTTCTACAAAACTTCTTCCTATGGCCCGTTGATGTTTGAAGGTCTTGTGATTACCTAATTCATATTTGTTGTATTGATTATTTTTTCCATCGTTCTTTTGAACAAACTTGCCCTTGCCCTTGAATTTTTCTATTAATGCTAGTTTTAAACTCACTACTAGACTTCCATTGCCAAAGTGCTTTTTCCACTTGTGTTGCTACAAAAGCTTTATGCATAGCTCATCAAACTTCAGAACTTCAGGTCTTTGTCAAGAGCACTAATATTAATATTAAGTGCTCCAATAAAATGCTCAAATTCAATTGATAAACTCTTTAAATCTATTAATGTCATGTCTTTTTCCATATTCCACCCAATGGCATTCAACTATTCCCTAATAAGCTTAATATATACCAAAAGTTCATGTAAAGATTCATTAGCATTCATCTTAATAGAAAATAATATATTTTTAAGAAGAAGGCTCTACCTTTGTCTAAGTATTTCAAATGCTTCCAAATGGTTTTAGCATCCTTCATAGTGCCACCATCCTATAATTGTGGAAGCATCTCATTGGTCATAGATAGATTTATGAGCATTCCTACTTCTCTATTTCACTCATAATATTTGTCCCGGTCTTTGCATGTTGTTGTCAGTGATGTTTCCTTCCTCGACACAAGCTAATCCAGACACCTATACTAAAACACGGCTTAACATATGTTCTTTCCAAGTATTATAACTTCTACCAGAGAATTTATGGTACCCTCCAACATGATAATGGAAAAACTAGCCATTTATCAAATAATTTTGCAGAATTTTTTAATAGAAACTAAGTTACACAAAATCTATACTTTTTTTCCATCAAACTGCAAATTACAGAGAAAAAACAGAAAAACATACATGATCACAACAGTTGTAGTTGCCAAATATTTCTAAAAATTAACCAGAGTCTAGTTGAATTTGTTGAAAGGATGCCTAGAAAACCAAGGGTTTCTCCCAAATCACTAAATCTTCCACTCCTTAGTCAAATTTCTACCAATACCAGAGAAATATTTGAAAATACTAACATAAATATGCAAAGATCTGCCACAAATCTACTTAAAAAACTACTGAAACAAAGAAATTTATCTCTAAAATTGAAAAAATTAAACCTGAAAATAGAAATTACAATGAAACTTTCAGAGATCTAAATCTCATTAAAAAAAAAAAAAAATCCTTACGGTACAGATTTTGTACAGTCTGTACAGTGGTATGGATCCGTCAATAAATTGTACAAATCTATTAGTACAGTTGTAGGATATGCATGTACAGTCGCATGGCTGAAAAAAATAGCTATTCCCAAAAAAAAGCTTCCCAAAACACTGCAAATCAGTGTTTCTACCGCTCTTTTTTATTTTAATCTTTGATTTAACCTAGAATTTTTTTCTTAAATCTGGGTTTAAATCAAAATGAAATTGATTTTGTCTCTTAAAATCTGAACCTAGCTTTAAATCGAGCAAAGAATGATGCTCCTCTTTTAAACCTGAAAAATAATACCTAATTCGCTTGGTATGAAACCCTTCGGCTTCTCAATATGTATCGAATGAAGTTACTCAATCTGTCACTGAACCTGGTAGTCCCTACGCTCTTCTCTTGCTTCGCTTCAACTTCCTCTCACCATAACTCTGATACCATATTATGAAAACTGAACAAACAAAAAACCACCCTATTATGAAAACTGAACAAACAAAAAACCCCTATTATGAAAACTGAACAAACAAAAAACCAAAGGGAAAAAAAATTCTTAAATATAGAATAAAGAGAGCAATTATCTCTGTATAATAATGAGATGACATTAAATGCATAAACACTAAAATAGCTGACATGTACTTTTAAGTCATTAATATAACAATTAAATATTACTAAAATAGCTGACATGTACTTTAAGTCATTAATACAACAATTAAATATTATGAAACCCAAAGTAAAAGTCAAGTCAAAGTATGATTTTAGTAATATGCCAAACTATAGTCAACTTGACCTTTATATTCTAACATATATTAATCTTCATTGTAAACATTTAACGAGTTTGCACTATGGGAGGGTTTGGCTCCTTTGTCTTAAAATTTCTACTTATTTAAGCTCGAATCCTCGTCATTGATTTTAGTGGCTTTGAGTGAAATTTGAGTTTTTTCAAGTTTTGATTGGTTGATTTATTTGTATTTAAAATTCATGATTTTATGGCAAAACTTCAACGCAATGTTAGAACTAGGGGGGAAAACATCCTTCACTTGCCAATTATGAAACGAAATTAGTATGTCCATGATGGCAATTTAATGGTTGAGAATATTACCCTTGTTCCACTTTTAGATGAAGAGATTTTATAGTTAAAAAACACTAGTGAAAATTGGACTATTGTAATACACATTTTATTAAATATTTGCATTTTCGTTTAAGGAATTTTCTCATTGGTGCACTATTTGCATAGAAAATGGAGGAATTGATGAGTTGTAAAGGTAGGTGGAGTCTAGCCCTAAGGGTTATAGCTTGAGTGGCCTTGAGATAGATGTGAGTCATCTCAAAATTAAGAAGTTGTGGGGTCAACCTTTTAGAGCCTCTCAGGATAAGGCATAGTAATTAGCGTCAATGATTTATCCTAATTAATATATATGGATCACAAGGAAGTATTTGGTGGTTTTTTTACAAGTTTTCCCTTGGAAAAAGAAAGAGCAGATGGAGTCCATTCAATAGATAGGGGCACTACAATCTACTTGATTGTGGATAGCACAACCAACACAACAATTCTCTAGTTGAAGGCTTTCCTAAATGGTTTTCATTATTCTAGATGCCTTGACTTGCCCCAACCTACAATGATGAACATTTGTTTTGCCTATAGATTACTTCTTAAACACATGAATTGCACATGTATGTTGGTTGTGCTTTTTCTCTTCTTGGAATAAGTTTGAGGAAGTCAATTTATAGTGTGGAAAATGTCCTTTCCATTTCTTTTGAACACTAATTTACCAAATATTGATTTTACTAGCTCATACTCAATCCAATATACATTATATAGATGATGAAAGCCATAAAAGTATGAATAATGTATCTAGTTCTTTCATTTCTATTGTATATTTAGATTGATTTCTAAATGGTAATTTATCCATTTTGAGAGAATGTACTCAAGCTTATTCTCCATCATTCTGACAATCCCAAGACTCGATTGCAGCCCATTCTCCATCATTCTGACACTCCCAAGACTCGATTGTAGCCCATTCTAAATCATTCTAACAATCCCAAGACTCGATTGTAGCCCATGTTGTTATTGTGTTATGTATTCTATTTCATGTATATATCCTTCTAGGCAATGCCTATAACATGGTTATTTTTATTTATTTGGATTTGTGTATTCTTCTTCATGAGTATATCCTTTGAGCACAAGTGTTTGGATTTATTTTTTTAATGTTATTTCATACAACATGGTTTTGATCTGTTACCCCTTAGTTTAAAATTCAAAATACCTCATTTTCTTCACCATATATGTTCCAACATATGAGTAGATCTTGTGCCTATCTTGGGATGATGTCAAAACCTAGAGTTCTGCAATCATGTGTCATCACGATGATTTGTGTTATTTACCATGAGAAGCCAAAAGTGTGACCATTATATGTTATGTATTATACAATATCATCCTTAATAACTATGTAAAGTGTTTTTTTTTATCTAGGTGGTTTCTCTAGATCCTTGTGGTTTGTCATGGTCCATCCTCTTAGTCCCCATTTCAAGATACTCCATGTTGTTACAACTTCTACTAACCATCTCATGCAGGTCATTTATGGTCGAGGTGGGTGTACGGGGGTCTTGGAGTAGATCTATTAGGACACATGACATATGGAATCCCTAGATTTTTTCACCTTACCCTTATCTAAAAGTTTTGTCATGTATTGTAAAGGTCAACATACCTAGAAAGAACACTTATTTACACCTAGGCATGGATCTCCCTATGTATTTGTCACACTTTGGCCTAGGTGATCATCTCCCTAGCACTTTGGGGACTCATGGCATGTATTCATCACTTGAGGTTTCTACTACATATTTTAATACGGAGACAGAGCTCCTAAGGTATATTCACAACTCCCGAGGAAGTGGTCACAATGCCCTAATCACTTGAGGGCCCTTCTTCATGGACCTAGACTATCCATTCCATGGCACATCATAGATCTTGGATCACTTAACCATCTCACACATTTGGAGGCACATGTCATACATTTTGATGTGACGTCCACCTTGGAGAATGCATTGCTCGACCGTTGGAGCATATATTTGGAACGTGTGGACCTTCTTATAGGATTCCCTTGATTTGAGGATGTTGCTGGCATGATTTGAGGAGGTTACATTTTGGATACCTCCCATTGGACATTAGAGATGATTTTAGGTGAGACACCCCCCCCTCTTTGAGCCTCCCATGTGCCACATGTATGGACTTTCCTCATCTTGAGCATAGTCATTGGCATATTTGGGAATCTATCTTCATTGGAGGGGCATATTAAGGAGGCTACTTTGCATCATAGAGGGACGTTGGGATCGATTTACCTCCTCTTGACTATTTTGGTCGGATGTCTCCCTCTCTTGGGGGAATATTGTACATGTGGCACATCTCTTCTTGTATTTTATGTATTATTTCACCTTGTCTCCTTAGTTATTTGGAGAACAAGTTTATTGTGAGATCTCCTAGGCTAGATATAAGGAGATGAAAATATTTTTGCAATATGAGGGTTGTTGAAGCCTCCTCTATAAAAGAGGTTCCCCTCACAGTTAAATTTGTTGTCGATTGGCTATTGAGAATACATTTTGTTGAATATGTACCTATTGAGTTGATTTAGTGTCAATTCTCAATGCTCCTCTCTCTTGGTTGTTATTTGGTGCATAAAGATTGATTCTGAATTTTCGAGTCTTCTACAAAGATAACAAGATCGATCTATTGAAGGATAAATTCTACCACTTGGAAGGAAGATGCTTTGGGGTAGTTCCTCTCCTTCTTGTTTTGTTAGCTTGAACCTAAGTATTTAATTCCTTTCTTTGTCTATTCATCAAGAACCCTAGCAAGGGTATTGACTACATTTATCAATTGATTTTAGGACCCCTTCTTGTAGGGTCTTGGTCTTCATTTTCATCTTGATTAGATAGGAGATTATTGAGTCATTGGCCCTAGTTTCCTCATCCTAGTCCATAGATAAAATAGACCATTTTTGAAGAGCAGTTTTCTTCTTGACCCCAGAAGCCCTTATTGGATAAGGCACTTGTCTTCTCCCATCAACCTCCAAAAATTATAGAAACCCAAAATCCCATTTTTCTTTTTTGTTGATAAAGAAATCTAAGGAAAATATTGAAAAACCTTAGTTTAGATTTTCTTTCTAGTCTAGCATTAAATTCATTGCATATTTCACTTTATAGACTAGCTTAGATTAGGGTTTGATCTTAAATTTTATATCTTGAAAACCTAAGTGGCAAATCAGCCCCTAGGATTGTGCATCTAAAGTTTATTTCTCTTTCTTTGGGTTGTTTTCTTTATTTATGTAAATCTGGAAATTGCATAAAAAGGGATAAAAAATCAGATTTACATAAACCCTAAGTCTAGGTTTAATGCATCTAACGAATATATAGCATAGACTTGGCATTGATTTCATAAGCTAGAACGTTATTGTCAAATTTCATCTTCTTTTCTAGTTGTGAAATCATCCTTAAGCTGGTCTTAATTGCATGTTTCTCACTTAAGGATATATTTGGTAAATTCTAAGTAATTCTTGCTAAACTCTAAGGTGAATTTACCCTTTGATACAAATTATTCTTATCTTGCATCGATTTACTTGTTGTGGACTTGTTTCAAAGCAAATTGGGTTTTTATTTCATTGGATATCATATAACCCTAACTCATGATCCAAGACGGCTTGCTCTAAAGTTGATTATATATTTTCTTGGGTTGATATCTCTCGTCTCAAATCTAGAATTTTACATAAATTTACTCATAAAATAGACTTGAAGATAAAGGACATGCCAAGTTTCACCTTCGACTTTCCTTCTATTAAGCATATTGATTTGATTTTAACATCATATCATCTAAGGTCAATTTGTGTGGTAAGATCACATATTTTGTGGTTTTGTTTGGCTTAGAGTTGTTTCTATTACAATTTAGCATTTTTTAAGGTTGTTGATAGTTACTTCTTCTAATTTGTTATTAACTTGGGATCTTAATCAACATATTGTAAATCTAAAATATTTTTATTGCATATTATAAATCAAGTTTGTTTTTAACCCACTTGTTCCTAGTCATAAAAGAAGGTAAGTGGATTGTGGTGGTTTATGATCTTTATCTTAAAGTACTATCTTAAAGCATTAGATCACTAATTAGTTGGAATTATTACCTTAACATGTTGTATATATTTTGTGGGATTCATTTATATTGTTTATAGTAAATATTTTCTCTCATTAACTAAAATCATAATTAAGGTTTACACAAGCTCTCTCAATAATAGATTGTATATCAAAGGGGTACCCCCCTTGGCCTTTGAAAGTTTGCCAAGAGTGAAGGGGAAGTTGTGTTGAGGTGACAGTGACACAACTCCCATATTTTACCCCGGGGTGGCATCTGTGGTTGGGCTTTCCACTTGGATGCTAGTTTAGGTGGTAATATTTTGGCATTACTATCAGGAATAAAGTCCATCACCTAGGTTTTTTGGGGAACCTTTTTGTATGCTTATTTTGATGAGCATGTTTTAAATGCTAAATTAAATATCTCATTCGAAAACTCCACCTAAAGAAAATCTAACTAAGAAATACATTATAACAAGAAATCTTGAAGGTTAAATTCAACTTTTCACTGAACTTGAAAAGGTATATAGACAAAGAGTAAATAGCTTAAGGCTAGGGAAGCCAATAATGATTTAGGACTTGAACCCTTGCCAGACATCAAAAAAAAAATTGTTGATAATTCAAGTTTCCTCTACCCTCAAAGTAAAATGGCTCCCCCATGGTCAACGGATTGTTATAAGCCATTTAATTTCACTAATATTACTGGACAACCCCACAAACAACCTAATCTTTGGAAAATTTTCCTTTATTTCATGGGGATAATGTTATTAGTGGATGTGACCATTGGGATGATTTCATGGATTTTATTATGATTGCAGAAATTGAACATCTTGATGTCTTGTAAAAATGCATTGCTTTGTCTTTAAAGAAAGATGCAATAAAATGGTTTACTGGATTGCCTGACAATAGTATCAATACCATTTATGGTTGTAAAGACACTTTCTTTTCTAGATGGTTAGAAAGAACAGATAGTAGGTTTCTTCTAAAATCATTCACTAATATGAAGAGGAATGAAAATGAAACAATTGATGAATTCAATCTAAAATTCGATAAAATAATTCCAGATAGTCCTTATGATCATCAACCTACCCCAACCACTATATTGTTGTACTATTTGAATGTTTTTCAATGCCATATGAGCTTATTTCTAAACCAAGCTAAGCCAACAGATCTAATGGATGCTAAAGACAAATCCAAGAGTATAGAATACAAGTTGGTGTTATCAGGAAATCCCAACATCCTAACCCGACCTAGTGTTGATATTATGGTAGTAGTGGGAAGTATTAACCTCCACTTGTGACCTTTGATGAGAATAGAATATTACAGGAAGCAAGAAGAACCCTAAAAGACTTGGACATAACCCTAGAAATAAAGTCGTCTAAAGAGAATATTTTATATTGAGTCTTTAGCCTCCAGAAATAGAAGTCGGCCCAGATAGCTTGGAAAGAGAAGTATAAATATAAGGCGCTAGAGCTCATTTGATACACAAAAGTCAAAACTGCAGAAATCCAGTAGTGCGCAAGTCTAGGGAGCAGCTGCAGCTACAGTTACTGCCACCTGTAATTTCGATCTTTCTGGGTTCGATTTTTTGATCAGTCTTGGTTATCTTTTCTTGGTGCATTAGCCTTGCTTGGCTATTGATTTGTTACCAAAATTCTTCTCTCTTTCAAGTTCAAGGTGATCGGGTGTGGCATTTGTGCCTATGGTTGGGTGACAATATTTATATATTGTCTATGGCTAAACGAGCACACTCACTTTTCTAACAGGTTATGGGCCCACACCTCCTTCATTTAGTCTAACCATTGAAAGGAATTTAATCCATAAGGTTATCAATATCGTTGAATAGTTTCCACTAGGGTTTCTAGTAGGTGCAGTTACTGAAGCACTGTCGCTAGGGTTACTAGCAGGTGCAGTTGCAAAAACCCTAAAACTCTTACCCAACACCTTATGATGGAACACCTTACTCAAGAAGAAGATATTATAGTGCATCTTAGTCCAGCGCACCTCTTGGCACTCTTACAAGGAAAAAAACATGAAGGTTGAGATTTTGGGTCAAAGTCAAAGTTTGACCAGTTATCAGTCAACAGAAATCATGAATGAAAAGACGAATCATCTACATTATTCATCTCTCACAGGAACTCTTGACGATGACATGTGGATAATTTATAGTGGATATTCCAGGCATATGACAGGAGATCAAGTCAAACTCTCTAATTTGAATGAAAAGAGGACATCCTACAAGGTAGAACTTGGAGATAAGAACACCTATCCAGTTGAAGGAATTGGTCAAGATGTTAAGCACCAAATATCAATATAGCATAGAAAAACCTCAGAAAGAGTACTCGACGCCTTGAAAAAGAGATAATTTCATATAATAAGCCTCTTTGAGGGGGAAACCTCCTTTTACCCCACTTAAATTTTCAAGTACAAGATGATTCAAAATGAAAATGTCTCCTTGGTATATATAGGAGACTAGGAGGTATAATTACAACTAATGGCCTAAAGCCGACATAA
>ML822610.1:55856-71565 GCA_009831015.1 Picea engelmannii | reverse complement strand
CAAAATATTACCACCTAAACTAGCATCCAAGTGGAAAGCCCAACCACAGATGCCACCCCGGGGTAAAATATGGGAGTTGTGTCACTGTCACCTCAACACAACTTCCCCTTCACTCTTGGCAAACTTTCAAAGGCCAAGGGGGGTACCCCTTTGATATACAATCTATTATTGAGAGAGCTTGTGTAAACCTTAATTATGATTTTAGTTAATGAGAGAAAATATTTACTATAAACAATATAAATGAATCCCACAAAATATATACAACATGTTAAGGTAATAATTCCAACTAATTAGTGATCTAATGCTTTAAGATAGTACTTTAAGATAAAGATCATAAACCACCACAATCCACTTACCTTCTTTTATGACTAGGAACAAGTGGGTTAAAAACAAACTTGATTTATAATATGCAATAAAAATATTTTAGATTTACAATATGTTGATTAAGATCCCAAGTTAATAACAAATTAGAAGAAGTAACTATCAACAACCTTAAAAAATGCTAAATTGTAATAGAAACAACTCTAAGCCAAACAAAACCACAAAATATGTGATCTTACCACACAAATTGACCTTAGATGATATGATGTTAAAATCAAATCAATATGCTTAATAGAAGGAAAGTCGAAGGTGAAACTTGGCATGTCCTTTATCTTCAAGTCTATTTTATGAGTAAATTTATGTAAAATTCTAGATTTGAGACGAGAGATATCAACCCAAGAAAATATATAATCAACTTTAGAGCAAGCCGTCTTGGATCATGAGTTAGGGTTATATGATATCCAATGAAATAAAAACCCAATTTGCTTTGAAACAAGTCCACAACAAGTAAATCGATGCAAGATAAGAATAATTTGTATCAAAGGGTAAATTCACCTTAGAGTTTAGCAAGAATTACTTAGAATTTACCAAATATATCCTTAAGTGAGAAACATGCAATTAAGACCAGCTTAAGGATGATTTCACAACTAGAAAAGAAGATGAAATTTGACAATAACGTTCTAGCTTATGAAATCAATGCCAAGTCTATGCTATATATTCGTTAGATGCATTAAACCTAGACTTAGGGTTTATGTAAATCTGATTTTTTATCCCTTTTTATGCAATTTCCAGATTTACATAAATAAAGAAAACAACCCAAAGAAAGAGAAATAAACTTTAGATGCACAATCCTAGGGGCTGATTTGCCACTTAGGTTTTCAAGATATAAAATTTAAGATCAAACCCTAATCTAAGCTAGTCTATAAAGTGAAATATGCAATGAATTTAATGCTAGACTAGAAAGAAAATCTAAACTAAGGTTTTTCAATATTTTCCTTAGATTTCTTTATCAACAAAAAAGAAAAATGGGATTTTGGGTTTCTATAATTTTTGGAGGTTGATGGGAGAAGACAAGTGCCTTATCCAATAAGGGCTTCTGGGGTCAAGAAGAAAACTGCTCTTCAAAAATGGTCTATTTTATCTATGGACTAGGATGAGGAAACTAGGGCCAATGACTCAATAATCTCCTATCTAATCAAGATGAAAATGAAGACCAAGACCCTACAAGAAGGGGTCCTAAAATCAATTGATAAATGTAGTCAATACCCTTGCTAGGGTTCTTGATGAATAGACAAAGAAAGGAATTAAATACTTAGGTTCAAGCTAACAAAACAAGAAGGAGAGGAACTACCCCAAAGCATCTTCCTTCCAAGTGGTAGAATTTATCCTTCAATAGATCGATCTTGTTATCTTTGTAGAAGACTCGAAAATTCAGAATCAATCTTTATGCACCAAATAACAACCAAGAGAGAGGAGCATTGAGAATTGACACTAAATCAACTCAATAGGTACATATTCAACAAAATGTATTCTCAATAGCCAATCGACAACAAATTTAACTGTGAGGGGAACCTCTTTTATAGAGGAGGCTTCAACAACCCTCATATTGCAAAAATATTTTCATCTCCTTATATCTAGCCTAGGAGATCTCACAATAAACTTGTTCTCCAAATAACTAAGGAGACAAGGTGAAATAATACATAAAATACAAGAAGAGATGTGCCACATGTACAATATTCCCCCAAGAGAGGGAGACATCCGACCAAAATAGTCAAGAGGAGGTAAATCGATCCCAACGTCCCTCTATGATGCAAAGTAGCCTCCTTAATATGCCCCTCCAATGAAGATAGATTCCCAAATATGCCAATGACTATGCTCAAGATGAGGAAAGTCCATACATGTGGCACATGGGAGGCTCAAAGAGGGGGGGGTGTCTCACCTAAAATCATCTCTAATGTCCAATGGGAGGTATCCAAAATGTAACCTCCTCAAATCATGCCAGCAACATCCTCAAATCAAGGGAATCCTATAAGAAGGTCCACACGTTCCAAATATATGCTCCAACGGTCGAGCAATGCATTCTCCAAGGTGGACGTCACATCAAAATGTATGACATGTGCCTCCAAATGTGTGAGATGGTTAAGTGATCCAAGATCTATGATGTGCCATGGAATGGATAGTCTAGGTCCATGAAGAAGGGCCCTCAAGTGATTAGGGCATTGTGACCACTTCCTCGGGAGTTGTGAATATACCTTAGGAGCTCTGTCTCCGTATTAAAATATGTAGTAGAAACCTCAAGTGATGAATACATGCCATGAGTCCCCAAAGTGCTAGGGAGATGATCACCTAGGCCAAAGTGTGACAAATACATAGGGAGATCCATGCCTAGGTGTAAATAAGTGTTCTTTCTAGGTATGTTGACCTTTACAATACATGACAAAACTTTTAGATAAGGGTAAGGTGAAAAAATCTAGGGATTCCATATGTCATGTGTCCTAATAGATCTACTCCAAGACCCCCGTACACCCACCTCGACCATAAATGACCTGCATGAGATGGTTAGTAGAAGTTGTAACAACATGGAGTATCTTGAAATGGGGACTAAGAGGATGGACCATGACAAACCACAAGGATCTAGAGAAACCACCTAGATAAAAAAAAACACTTTACATAGTTATTAAGGATGATATTGTATAATACATAACATATAATGGTCACACTTTTGGCTTCTCATGGTAAATAACACAAATCATCGTGATGACACATGATTGCAGAACTCTAGGTTTTGACATCATCCCAAGATAGGCACAAGATCTACTCATATGTTGGAACATATATGGTGAAGAAAATGAGGTATTTTGAATTTTAAACTAAGGGGTAACAGATCAAAACCATGTTGTATGAAATAACATTAAAAAAATAAATCCAAACACTTGTGCTCAAAGGATATACTCATGAAGAAGAATACACAAATCCAAATAAATAAAAATAACCATGTTATAGGCATTGCCTAGAAGGATATATACATGAAATAGAATACATAACACAATAACAACATGGGCTACAATCGAGTCTTGGGATTGTTAGAATGATTTAGAATGGGCTACAATCGAGTCTTGGGAGTGTCAGAATGATGGAGAATGGGCTGCAATCGAGTCTTGGGATTGTCAGAATGATGGAGAATAAGCTTGAGTACATTCTCTCAAAATGGATAAATTACCATTTAGAAATCAATCTAAATATACAATAGAAATGAAAGAACTAGATACATTATTCATACTTTTATGGCTTTCATCATCTATATAATGTATATTGGATTGAGTATGAGCTAGTAAAATCAATATTTGGTAAATTAGTGTTCAAAAGAAATGGAAAGGACATTTTCCACACTATAAATTGACTTCCTCAAACTTATTCCAAGAAGAGAAAAAGCACAACCAACATACATGTGCAATTCATGTGTTTAAGAAGTAATCTATAGGCAAAACAAATGTTCATCATTGTAGGTTGGGGCAAGTCAAGGCATCTAGAATAATGAAAACCATTTAGGAAAGCCTTCAACTAGAGAATTGTTGTGTTGGTTGTGCTATCCACAATCAAGTAGATTGTAGTGCCCCTATCTATTGAATGGACTCCATCTGCTCTTTCTTTTTCCAAGGGAAAACTTGTAAAAAAACCACCAAATACTTCCTTGTGATCCATATATATTAATTAGGATAAATCATTGACGCTAATTACTATGCCTTATCCTGAGAGGCTCTAAAAGGTTGACCCCACAACTTCTTAATTTTGAGATGACTCACATCTATCTCAAGGCCACTCAAGCTATAACCCTTAGGGCTAGACTCCACCTACCTTTACAACTCATCAATTCCTCCATTTTCTATGCAAATAGTGCACCAATGAGAAAATTCCTTAAACGAAAATGCAAATATTTAATAAAATGTGTATTACAATAGTCCAATTTTCACTAGTGTTTTTTAACTATAAAATCTCTTCATCTAAAAGTGGAACAAGGGTAATATTCTCAACCATTAAATTGCCATCATGGACATACTAATTTCGTTTCATAATTGGCAAGTGAAGGATGTTTTCCCCCCTAGTTCTAACATTGCGTTGAAGTTTTGCCATAAAATCATGAATTTTAAATACAAATAAATCAACCAATCAAAACTTGAAAAAACTCAAATTTCACTCAAAGCCACTAAAATCAATGACGAGGATTCGAGCTTAAATAAGTAGAAATTTTAAGACAAAGGAGCCAAACCCTCCCATAGTGCAAACTCGTTAAATGTTTACAATGAAGATTAATATATGTTAGAATATAAAGGTCAAGTTGACTATAGTTTGGCATATTACTAAAATCATACTTTGACTTGACTTTTACTTTGGGTTTCATAATATTTAATTGTTGTATTAATGACTTAAAGTACATGTCAGCTATTTTAGTAATATTTAATTGTTATATTAATGACTTAAAAGTACATGTCAGCTATTTTAGTGTTTATGCATTTAATGTCATCTCATTATTATACAGAGATAATTGCTCTCTTTATTCTATATTTAAGAATTTTTTTTCCCTTTGGTTTTTTGTTTGTTCAGTTTTCATAATAGGGGTTTTTTGTTTGTTCAGTTTTCATAATAGGGTGGTTTTTTGTTTGTTCAGTTTTCATAATATGGTATCAGAGTTATGGTGAGAGGAAGTTGAAGCGAAGCAAGAGAAGAGCGTAGGGACTACCAGG
Source organism: Picea engelmannii (assembly GCA_009831015.1). Classification (NCBI taxonomy): domain Eukaryota; kingdom Viridiplantae; phylum Streptophyta; class Pinopsida; order Pinales; family Pinaceae; genus Picea; species Picea engelmannii. The sequence continues at coordinate 66,502 of ML822610.1, read as the reverse complement.
TTCAGTGACAGATTGAGTAACTTCATTCGATACATATTGAGAAGCCGAAGGGTTTCATACCAAGCGAATTAGGTATTATTTTTCAGGTTTAAAAGAGGAGCATCATTCTTTGCTCGATTTAAAGCTAGGTTCAGATTTTAAGAGACAAAATCAATTTCATTTTGATTTAAACCCAGATTTAAGAAAAAAATTCTAGGTTAAATCAAAGATTAAAATAAAAAAGAGCGGTAGAAACACTGATTTGCAGTGTTTTGGGAAGCTTTTTTTTGGGAATAGCTATTTTTTTCAGCCATGCGACTGTACATGCATATCCTACAACTGTACTAATAGATTTGTACAATTTATTGACGGATCCATACCACTGTACAGACTGTACAAAATCTGTACCGTAAGGATTTTTTTTTTTTTTTAATGAGATTTAGATCTCTGAAAGTTTCATTGTAATTTCTATTTTCAGGTTTAATTTTTTCAATTTTAGAGATAAATTTCTTTGTTTCAGTAGTTTTTTAAGTAGATTTGTGGCAGATCTTTGCATATTTATGTTAGTATTTTCAAATATTTCTCTGGTATTGGTAGAAATTTGACTAAGGAGTGGAAGATTTAGTGATTTGGGAGAAACCCTTGGTTTTCTAGGCATCCTTTCAACAAATTCAACTAGACTCTGGTTAATTTTTAGAAATATTTGGCAACTACAACTGTTGTGATCATGTATGTTTTTCTGTTTTTTCTCTGTAATTTGCAGTTTGATGGAAAAAAAGTATAGATTTTGTGTAACTTAGTTTCTATTAAAAAATTCTGCAAAATTATTTGATAAATGGCTAGTTTTTCCATTATCATGTTGGAGGGTACCATAAATTCTCTGGTAGAAGTTATAATACTTGGAAAGAACATATGTTAAGCCGTGTTTTAGTATAGGTGTCTGGATTAGCTTGTGTCGAGGAAGGAAACATCACTGACAACAACATGCAAAGACCGGGACAAATATTATGAGTGAAATAGAGAAGTAGGAATGCTCATAAATCTATCTATGACCAATGAGATGCTTCCACAATTATAGGATGGTGGCACTATGAAGGATGCTAAAACCATTTGGAAGCATTTGAAATACTTAGACAAAGGTAGAGCCTTCTTCTTAAAAATATATTATTTTCTATTAAGATGAATGCTAATGAATCTTTACATGAACTTTTGGTATATATTAAGCTTATTAGGGAATAGTTGAATGCCATTGGGTGGAATATGGAAAAAGACATGACATTAATAGATTTAAAGAGTTTATCAATTGAATTTGAGCATTTTATTGGAGCACTTAATATTAATATTAGTGCTCTTGACAAAGACCTGAAGTTCTGAAGTTTGATGAGCTATGCATAAAGCTTTTGTAGCAACACAAGTGGAAAAAGCACTTTGGCAATGGAAGTCTAGTAGTGAGTTTAAAACTAGCATTAATAGAAAAATTCAAGGGCAAGGGCAAGTTTGTTCAAAAGAACGATGGAAAAAATAATCAATACAACAAATATGAATTAGGTAATCACAAGACCTTCAAACATCAACGGGCCATAGGAAGAAGTTTTGTAGAAAGAGGTTATGGGATGAGAAGCACAACTGGGGAGGATCTCAAAGAAGCAGAAGGCCCATGTTGCATAACACCAAGAAGAGATTACTCACTTTGCTTGCATGGTTAAGAAAGAAGATCACATAGAGCCATCTTCTTGGTATATTGATTTTGATGCATCCCATCATTTCACCAATAGATGCTATTGGTTTGTTAACTATGGTGCTTATGTTTCATATGTGGTTTTTGGTGGTAGGAGGAGTTCATAATAGAACAAAAAATAAATGTACAGATAACCTTGGGATGTAAGTAGACGGTCTTCCTTAATGTCTACCATATGTTAGGTATGGAACAAAATTAGCTTTCAGTAAGTTTAATTATGAAGTAACACCCCCACTTGCATGTTATTTTTAGCTACCACAATTGCTACATGATTGACAAGGGAAACAAGAAGATGATCACTTTTGGTATTGAAGATCACAAACTATTAAGGTCAGTTGATATATAGGAGGCTAGAGAACATGCCTTATTGGCCAAGAGTGATCAAGAAACCAACATGCTTTGGCATCAAAGATATGGACATTTTAATTTTCATTATCTTTCTCATTTGGCTAAAGAAAAGTTCATTGGATGGTCTTCTAGAGGTTCACCAAAAGAAAAAAGGAAATTCTAGAGTTTATCATGTGGGAAAGTATCACTGAGCTCAATTTGATGAAGAACATAATTGTAGAGCCAAGGACGTACATCGATTGATTTATGCAGATGTTTTTGGACCTACGAAGATGGCATCAATCTCTTGTTGCAAGTATTTCTTGTTGTTTGAACTTTGTATATGAATTCACTAGAAAAATGTGGGTTTATTTTTTTAAATCTGAAGTGTTTTCTAAGTTCAAGAAGTTTAAAGAAATGGTGGAAATATGGGGGTTGCATTAGAATTCTAAGGTCTGGTAGTGGTGGAGAATTTTACTTCAAGGAATTTAATAACTTTTGTACTTAGGAAGGTATTTAGAAGTAGTACACCACACCCTACACTCTACAACAAAATGGAGTGGTAGAGAGGCATAGCCACACAATTGTTGAGATGGCCCATTGTATGTTAGAAAACAAATATATTCCTTATATGTTTTGGGCCAAAGTAGTGCACACAACAATGTATTTGCTTAATAGGTCTCTGACAAAGGTAGTGCGAAGAAGCCTCTAGAGGAGGCAAGGTCTAGAAAAAAACCATATGTAAGTCATCTCAAAGTTTTTTCATTTATTTGTATATGCATGGGTCCCTAAAGAATAATGAACCAAACTAGATCCAAAAAACAATAAACTGATGCTCACAGGCTACAATGACACTCACAAGGCATATGAATTAGTTGATGTGGATACCAACAAAGTAATTTTTAGTTGAGATGTTGTGGTTAATGAGAATATAGGGATATTTTAGATGGATTTGGATGTGCAATTTTTTAAGAATGAGGAATTTTTTGTTTGGAAACTTAGGTAAGAATCTTGTACAACCTCCACTTGAAAGGGGAGGAATTTTGAGATGAGTCTCCAAAAATTTCTAGTCAAGAAGTTGTTACAAGTACCCCAAATCAACAAAATGATAGTGTTGATTTAGAAGAAGAGGATCCTAAGAAGAGACCAAAATGTTGACACAACACCACTAGATATGTTTCACTAGATGAGATGAGGGTAGAAGGAAGACCAAGAAGAGGTAAGAAATTCGATACACTCAATTATGCTTTGATAGATAAGATTAAGGACTTATATGAATCTTGGGAATATCAAGAGGCCAAAGGAATATTATTAGAATGAGAGAAGGGCATGCAAGTTGAATATGGGACTTTGATGAAAAATTAAAGATGGGTTCTCAAAGAGCTACCTATAGGGAAGAAACCAATTGGTTGCAAGTGGGTATATAAAGTCAAGTACAAAGAAGATGGGACACTGGACAAGCATATGTCAAGACTAGTTGCAAAGGGCTTTGCATAAAAAGAATGATTTTGTTATGAAGAGACATTTTCTCCCACATCTTTTCTCCCAAAACAAAGATGAGCACAATCTATTTAGTTATATCCATGGAAATACAACTTCACTTGAAACTATACCAAATGGATGTGAATAGTGTCTTCCTCAATGGGTATTTGGAGGACGAAGTATACATGTACCAACCATATGGTTTTTAGGTTTCGAAGAAAGAGCATCTGGTTTGTTGATTGAAGAAATATATCTATAGCCTAAAGTAGGCACCTAGAGCATGGTCCATCAATATTGATAATTATTTGGGTGAACAAGGATTCCAATAGTCCTTCAAATCCCAACCTTTACGTCAAAATAATTGGAGATGATGTGATTATTTTGGTGAGATATGTCAATGACATCATCATCACATCTAGTGAGGTAGGGGAAATTTCATAGGTAAAATCCAATTCATGTGTATCTTTTGACATGGTTGACTTAGGCCTCTTACAATATTGCTTAGGTGTAGAAGTTTGGAAAAAACATAAACATATTTTTGTTTCATAGGAAGAGTATGCCAAAAGTTTGTTAGATAGGTAGGATGGTATATTGAAAAATATCATCTACACCAATGGAGAAAGGGTTGAAACTTTCAGCCAAGACCGATTCTAAAACAGTTAATGAATCAATTAACAAGAAAATGGTGGGGAGTTTGATCTATCTTACAACCACTAGACATGACTTGAGTTATGTAGTCAACTACATCTCTTGATTCATGACCACTCCAAATGGACAACCACAAAAATAGTACTACAATATGTGAAAGGAACATTAGATTTTGGCATTCTATATGGAAGACAAAAGAAATTTGGTTGTGTGTTATTTATATTCAAATTGGGTAGGATCAATGGATGGCAAGAAATCTACATTAGGTTATGTTTTTAGCCTTGGTAGTGGAGTAGTTACATGGACCAACAAGAAGCAACATGTTATTTTCCTTTCTTCCATTGAAGTAGAATATTGAGTAGTGGTGAAAGGAGCATGTAAAGTAGTTTGGCTCAAATGAATGCTTGAAGATATGGAAATCCAACAAAATGAGCCCATTCTATTGTACTATGATAATCATGGAGTTCTCAAGCTGACAAAGAATCCAATCTTCCATGAATGTACTAAACATGTTGATGTTCATTATCACTTCATGCAATAGCTTATAGAAGATGGAACAATTGAGCTACAATAATATCCTATAGAGTATCAAACTACATATATTCTCACCAAGTCTTTAGGTCCAGAAAATTTGTAAAATTCAAGGACAAACTTGGTGTATTTTCTATATTGACCATTATGGGAGAGTGTTCGAATATAAATTACATCTAGACTATAGACTTAGGCATATTAATAAAGTCACTTTTTGACTTCACTTGACTTTATGTTTAATTGTTGTATTAATGACTTAGAGTACATGTAAGTCATTTAAGGTTTATGCATTTAGGGTTTATGTAGTTAGGGTTTATGTCATCTCATTGTTATAAAGAGTCGGTTTCTCTCTTTGTTTTATATTTAAGAATCATTTCTCTCTTTTGATTCTCTATTTGTGTTCTTAGTTTCTTTGTGTGTTCGTTTTTCATAATAACATAATGATAGAGGAATAAAATCAATTCAGTGGCAAGATAATTTACATTTTTAAAGTTGTATGCATACCATGTAAATGTGCTAGTTTATGTGGGGCACATAGTGGAATATCTTCTCCAATGGTGACATAAAATAAGCATGCATGCCTAATTGAGATGGACAACAGAGGTTGCATTGAATATTGTTGGATAGATTTGATGGTCTTGCCCTCCACTCCCATTGCAATCACATATAACTCCATGATAAAAATGATTTATGACACAATTAAGGAAATTAAGCTTATAAATAGGTTGGGAACAATCATTTTAAATGGATGTACAAGTCAAGATAGATTGAATAAGACTTTTACATTTCAAATGAAGAACTTCTAGTTCACTTAAAATAACACCATAAATTAAACATAACTATAGAATATTTCTTGTAAACTATTTTTCTTATGGGGAAGAGATACTAATAACTGAAAATGAAAATGGAGAATCTGGGTTGGGCATTCAAAATAATGGGCAAAGAATGACTCATTAAAATGTGAAAAAATGTATGACTAATATTAATACAATACCATACATATAATATATAATTTAATTGATTGATAATGTTCTTTTAAAACCATCTTTGAAAAACTATCCAAACCCTAGGATACAAAAGATAAACACGATCACAATAAAATAATTATAAATATTTAGATTACCCTACCAAAGATTCTTGGTTGTATTGGTCTCTACCTAGTTATATATGTCATTAATATATATGTGTAACTATAGAGTGATTCACAAGACTTCAAATAAGTGTCTAGTATAGATTAGAAGTCTATCACTTTGGTGTAATTCATTTACACATTATTCATTGTCATGCTCCATATTATTATTATTTAATTAAATAATGACATTGATTTAGTTCATTATTATTAATTTCTACAAATTTAAATCTACAAATTGTCAATTGGATATAACTTAGATGGTTGAGAGGAATGATTGTTATCCTCCCCACCTCGATACAACTCCCTTAAAATGACATGAATAAGTAGATTGTTGTAATGGCTTTGAGCATTGTTTCACTATATATTAGAAAATTTCAACCAAGTATCAAGAAAACTACTTTAAAAGTATGGATATTTTTTAGTAAATATTATATATAGAAATAATATTATGCCTTGTTTGAAGAAAATTATTATATTATTATTTAACTGATATATATGTTTTAGATTTAAAAAATATTTAGATCACATTGTAAATGATTAAATATAAAAGTAATATTTTATTTCTACTTCATTATATTTTGTTTGAAGGAAATTATTATATTATTAATTAACTGATTTTGTTTTAGATTTCATAAATATTTCAATCACATTGCAAATGTTGTACAATTTATTGTATTAATAAATTTAATGATATATGGAAATTATTATATTATTACTTAATTGATATATGTTTTGGATTTCAAAAATGTTTTGATCACATTGTAAATGTTTATACAATTTATATATGTTTTGGATTTCAAAAATTTGATCACATTGTAAATGTTTATACAATTTATTGTATTAATAAATTTAATGATATATAGATTCTGCAATTCACAATAAGTATTATATAATATTTTTAATTATAATTGAAAAATAAAATATTTATTTTAAAAATATTATAATTTTATTTATTTATTGGTTAATCTTCATTTCTATAAAATAATCCAAAGTCATTTCTAAAATATAAATTTGAATTTATAAATAAAGGTTTATTATAGCAAATTGTGTTAGTGTCATATGTATTAGTATTAAATGTTTTTTATTAAGTAGGGGAATATATAGAGTTTCTTTTTTTTTTTATAAATTTTATTCTCCACATCTCATGTGACTTAGTAATTAAAATTTTGTTTTTAAATAGCATTTCAAATAATTAAATTGATTTTTTTAGAAAGTTGATGATTTATTTTAAATAAAAATGGATTTTTTTAATACTCTTAATTTATAAAATGTATTTGAGAAAATCTATAATAGAAGAGAAGTAGTATTTGGAATATCTAATGTCATTTTAGATGTATGCCCTCTTAAGTTCAATGTTTTAAACTTTGAAATTGATTTATTTTAAGTAATCTAATTTTATTTTAAATAATCAAATAAAAATATTAATATAATTTAGAGTCACATTTTTTAAATAAGAAATATTTATATTAATATAAAAAATGGTACATGTTCACTAGCTATATCTTTATTTGTTTTATTAATACAAAATATAAGATATAAAAGAATTTGTTTCTCTATGTAACTTGCTATTAAAAATGTTTGGTATTCTTCCATCCTACTTTAAACTTACTTAAGCCCTTAGTTCTTAGTAATGGAATACAAAGAGGTGTCAATATCTCCCTTTAAAACATAAGTCAAACCAAGTAAAAGAAGAGGGATGTTGGGAGGGTCTACGGAATGTTAATTCATTTTTTTCTTCTAACACTTCATGTTAGATTTCCCCCTCTTCTCTCAAATATTTAGATTGAGATTGGTGTCAACCACCAACCACAAAAGCAGCTAATAACCCTGAGGGATTCGATCAGATTTAAACTTGACCTATGGCTTTTCCATTGACAACATGCCTTTGTCAATTGGTTTAACTAATTGAGCTAATCTTTGGACTTAGAATTCTACTTTATGTCTAGTTGTCCATTTTACTTGTCATTATTTGACTTTGACTTTGACTTTGACTTTCAAAATTGGTTCATGTCCCACTCTATCTTCTATCCACTCTTTTAGTTTTGAGTCTTTTGCCCTACATTATCTAACCTCCTCCTAAAACCTTTTAAAACACTTATAAACTTTGAACTACCACTACATGACTCTAAATTCTTGGTTCTGTCTACTAATTTGCTTCTTAAGGCCATGGATTTCTTCCATGTTCACTTTCATGGGATGCTCCTCCTATAACCTTTAAAAACACTTATAAACTTTGAACTACCACTACATGACTCTAAATTCTTGGTTCTATCTACTAATTTGCTTCTTAAGGCCATGGATTTCTTTCATGTTCACTTTCATGAGATGTGTGTTTCTCACTTTGATTGATTAGGATATTTGTAAGATGAAGGGCAACCAATTCAGAAAATAATCAAGAATATGAATGCAATTTGATTAAAGTGTTATGAAGCTTCTAATTATAATGTCAAAACACAAATATCTTGCATTTAACTCATCCTTCATTTCTTTCTTTTTTCTTTTTTCATTATTCTTTCTTCTTCTTTTTTCATTAACATTTAAGGTGATGTAAGTAACCAATGAAATGAAGTCACCCTTGAGGTGTGCAATTTAATTTACCGATTAATCTAAGGTTATTGATTTGACCTTATCTCTATTATTTATAATCATATTAATAATTGGTGAATTACCAATCCTTGGTCAATCTCTAATTGAATTCCTTCAATAAGGGCACATCATTCTATGTAATTATTTGATTTCCTTTTGAGTTGTGAATAAGCTCTTTAGACCCGACTCTCTTCAAGTTGCCTCACTGGTTCACTAATAGAAAAAACATGAGCCCTTAATCTTGTCACATGGCATCATTTTGAGGGAGGCCTTTTTACTACATTAGTTCGTACAATAGAGTCTAGTTATGAATCCCTCTTCCTATAGGAGTATTACTTCTCATCTACTTTTATGGTAGCTAACTTTGACTATTTCTATTCTTTGGTCTTTAATTTTAGAAACCAGAAAGATGATTTTTCTTCGGATATTCAACTTAGACTCTTTAGTCTATTAATATAAGTATGACGTTTCAATTTTTGCGAAGAAAGAGATTTAAGGTGAGGGTGCCTAGTAATTCTTTCCCTAATTGACAAGTATTTCATTCAAAGTAGATGGGTGGAACTACACATGGAAGACAAACTATAAACTAACTCTACCACAATTTCTTTAATTTTGATATATTGGAGGAAGATGTTATCAAGGTTCTCTTCATCATATTTTAGTTTATACCACAATTTATTTACTTTTGATATATTGGAGAAAGAGGTTATCGAGGTTCTATTCATCATATTTATATAAATGACACCTTTAAGTTCGTTCAATTCTTGATTTTAGTGAAAGTCTTTGTTATGAAAGCTTTTTTTAATTCATAAAGCTAGAGAAAAATATTTCTTGTATGAGTAATATCGAGAAGCTAGATTTTCCTCTAGGTTAGAGTGAGACATGAAATTTTGATTCCTTAATTGAATATTGACTAGTTTTTGTTGGTGTCCCATGCAACTCTATCTTCGCCAGTTTGTATATTGGTACCCAGGGGGGATTTAATAGAAGTTTGATATAGTTTTTTTTTAAGATTATGTTTCGAAAATTCTTTGGGACTTTCATATAAATTCTCTTTTTTTCTTTTTTCTTTCTAGGTTATATTGATTGGGGGAAATCTTCGAGTACTTCTCTTCATTTCAAGGATGGTACCTAGAGTAAACCCTAGAATATTCAGGGCACAAGGTTGATCGATAGCAAGGCTCAAAACCATTACAACAAGGTAATCATTAAGATCTCAACATGTCATTCCTCCCAACCACCCGAACTAAACCCAATTAACAAATATGAAAATCTTATAGAAGAACTATTTTCAATTTACCTATCTAAACCTTAAGATCCACTAAGATTTGGTCCAAACAAAGAAAACTCTTACAAAGCATTGTGTCCTAATAATTCATCGACTTGTCATTTTAAAAAGAGGCGAGGCCTTGTAAAAAACATGGAGTTGGGATTATATCTTCAATATGGTGGCATAGACTTAGGCAATTAATGGTTAACGCCATGTCATCTTGAATTTGTTTGGTCCATGTATTTCTGTAAGTTCGATTCCCCACCTTTAGTTGCGTCTATCATGCCTTCAATCCTGTCATAACAACCTCTATCTTGTCATGACAACCTTTAGAAATATTAAACCCTTTGTTGTATGAAAATCACCTCAACCCCTACCATATTTTCATGTTATTCTATAATAAAAAATCAATGAATTTTGTGCATTTTCCTTCTCACGGATGTGTGCTTTGTTCTTTGAAATTTAACATAATAGTTACCAAATAGTTACTAAGAGTGATCATGTGAGGACAAAGATTTGAGTTCGTAAGGGTGGGGTTTTAGTTTGCAAGTTGGAGAGATCTTTCAATTTAGTTTTTAGCTATTTCAAAGAGAAGACAATGATTTAGATTAAGAGTTTGAGACATTGTTGCTAGTATGGGCCATGGGTAACTAATTAAATGTGATTGATGTTCTAATTATAATTTGATTGATTAGAAATTAAAAGAGCTATTCAACTTGATATCCAAGAAAAAATAAAATTTGGTTGAGATTTAGATTTATCCTTCGCACATGCTATTATGGACATTAGTAAATTGTCATTATGGCGAGACACAACAACGAACCATCCTAAAAATAAATTTGTTTTTATTTGGAATTTGATATTTGTTTTATTTGGTGTACCTATCGAAACCATGCTTTTTAAATTAAATGATCTATGTTATCAGATCCACTTATCAAGGATCTAAGATATGT
>ML822610.1:0-15814 GCA_009831015.1 Picea engelmannii | reverse complement strand
ATATTTACTTCTTATCAACCATGAAAAAACAATAATGAGTCATATTTACATCAAACACTATTGGGTCCATTACCCAAAACTTTGTGCTACGGGTCTTTCTTCAAGGGTTGACATCAATGACAACCAACCTTAATCAACAACCAATTTGTCCTTCAATAGTTTGAGAACCTTTTGTTGGTTCTCTATATGGTTCTCCACTACTTGAACCTTTGCAATCTCTTTCAATGGTTATGTGATGGATGAATGATGATCTCCATAAAGTGCTAGAAATGGGGACCTTTATGAAGTATGTAAGGATATATTGTACCAACATTCCGCCAAGGGAAACCACTTGACCCTATGTCTCTACTTATCAGATGTAAAGCAACAAAGGTATATTTTTGGACATTTATTCACAATCTCATTTTTCCCATCGGATTGAGGATGGTAAGAAAAGTTGTGAGCCAATTGAAGGCCCAAACAAGAAAATAATTTACTCCAAAATTTTCTAGTGAAAATTGGATCTCTATCACTTACAATAATCTTGGGGACTCCATGTAGTTTTTGAACTATTTCCATAAATGTTGCAGCTACTGTACTTGCTTTAAAAGAATGAGAAAGAGAGAAAAAATGGGCATATTTTTTCGATCGATCCACTACTTCCATGATGACAATCTTTCCTTCTGATTTGGGTAAACTTGTAATAAAATCCATTTAAACTTATTTCAAATGTTGCCTTGGTATAGCTAATGGCTATAGGAGACCCAACATCTTGATTGTCTCTCCCTTATTTTTTTGACCGTTCACACATTCAGACACAAAATTTTGAACCTCAGTTTCACTACCTTCCCCCAAAATATCCTTCTTGATCCTGTGGTAGATTTTCAAGAATCTTGAATGTCCTCCTATTGGAGATGTGTGCAATTCTAGAAGGACCATGATACTGTAATAAATCATTCTTCCATACAAAATTATCTAATGAACTGGGGTCCTTGTAGTTGTTGAATGATCTTGCATACCTCTTGATCTTTCTTCCATTCTACCCTTGCTTCTTCCACCCAATTAGATTGTGGAATAGAAATAACACACAATGAACCTTTTGTTTCTTATTCTTTCCTTGAAAGGGCATCTGCCACAACATTATGTTTTCATTTTTTTAAGATAATTTCAAAGTCATAACCTAGCATCTTTGTAACCCATTTGTGTTTCTCTTCTAAAGATAATTGTTGCTCCAAGAAGTACTTCAAGTTATCATGATCTGTTTTTACTTTGAAGTGTCTTCCTATTAGGTAAGGAAATCATTTCTTGACTACATGTAGTATGACCAACATTTCATTTTCATAAGTGGGTTTAAGTAAGTTTGTTGTTTTAAGTTGGTTTCTTTCAAAGGTAAGGGGTCTTCCTTCTTGCATTAAAATTGCACAAATTCCATGGCTTGAGGCATCACACTCCACAATAAATGTTTTTGTGAATTCAAGTGTGGCCATGAAGTCTCCTTAAGTTTTTCAAAAGATTGGTTGTTGCTTGAGTCCAAGAAAATGCTTCCTTCTTTAATAACGTTGTTAGAGGTGATTATATTTCACCATAGTTATTGAAAAAATTGCAGTAATAGCCCACCAATCCTAAGAATCCTCTTAGTTTCTTTAAAGTTTTGGGAATTGACCATTCCCTCGTAGCTTTAATTTTGTTAGGGTTCACTTTTACACCTTCATGAGATACAACATGACCCAAATGTTCCACTTCTTGAACCCCAAAGGAACACTTGGAAGGATTTGCATAAAGTTGTTTATCTTTCAATAGTTGTAACACTTTGTCAACATGTTGTACATTCTCTTCCCAAGATTTGTTGTAGATTATTATGTGATCAAAAAATACTCACACAAATTTTGTAAGGAAGGGATTGAAAATGGAATTCATCAAGCTTTAAAATGTTCAAGGTGCATTAGTAAGTCCAAATGGCATAACCAAAAACTCATAATGACCTTCATGTGTTGTAAAATTTGTTTTGGAATGTCTTCATGTCTCATTTTGATTTGATGATATATAGAACGAAAATCCGATTTAGTAAAGTAGATTGCTCCGTGCAATTCATCTAATAATTTAACAATGATAGGGATATGAAACTTATCTTTGATGGTCATTTTGTTGAGTTGTCTATAATCTGGACACATATGCCATGAACCATTCTTTTTGTAACCATCACCATTGGTGAAGAGAAAGAAATATGTCTAGGTTGAATGGTACCAACCTCTAACATTTCTTGGATCATACGTTCAAATGATCACTCTTTTATGCATATGGATACATGTAAGGCCTAATGTCAAGTGGTACACTTCCTAGTTGAAAATGAGTAGCATGGTTGTGATATCAAGTAGGTGGAATACCCTTAGGAATTTCTCCAAATACCTTGGAATGATTGTTGATAACTATTTGGAGATTCTAATGAAGCAGAGGATATAGATGTTTGAACATCTAGTGAGCACAATTGTGCAATTACACCATGGTGTTCCTTTTTTAGTATTTTTTTCATGCTATTAGAGCTTATCACCTTAGAGGGTTTCCCTTGGATACCTCTAATCTCAATTTCCTTTCCATTTGAGGAAAATCTCATGAAAAGATCTTGAAAATTAAGGGTCATTGTTCCAAATGATTGTAACTATTGGACCCCTAATACAACATCAACACCACCAATTTGGATGACAATCATTGGACTATCCAAAAAATACTCCCCCATATTGAACTTAATACTATGACACTTCCCCAAACACTTTTTGGTACCTCCATCTGCAATCATTACTTGAAACTATAGTGTTGGAAATACAAAGCAATTGAGATTTTTTGCTAATTTGTAGATGAAGTTATGAGTACTACCAAAATCAATCAACATTGTTACCTTTTTTCTTTTTGATGTATCCTTGTATCTTGAGGGTTTGTGGAGTATCGATGTCAACCAATGCATGACAAGATAACGTTAGAGTAGTATCTTCTAGATCTAGATCTTGTGATGGTTCCAATTCTTGATCTTCTTCATCTTCATAGTATACGTAGAATAATTTCTTCTTACCACATTTATGCCCCTTATTGTACTTGTTGTCACAATTGAAACACAGTCATTTTTCTCTTATTTCAATATCTATTTGTTGAGGTGTGAACCTTGTCGGTTGATTGAAGTTTGGAGAGGAAGCATGATTCTCTCTATAGTTGTTAGGGGCCACCCTTCTAGTAGCCATATTTTTGTTTTCCACTTTCTTTTCCATACTGAAAGCTTGCTCTAGAGATTTAGGTTGGAAGTTTAATGTTTTTTATCTGGACCCTTTGTAATTGTACATATAGGCTAGTGAGCCATTGGTACCAATTGTTAATGTAAATGTACATATAGGTTGGTGATTCGTTGGCCCCTAGTTTTGGTGTTGCGCACACCAGGGTAAGTCTGCACATTTCAGAGCGTTGCACGCACTTGGGTAAGTGTGCGGGAATGACTTGAGAGTGCACAGAGAACTGAGTTTTATATATATATTGAGGCTAGAGAGCCTATGTGATTATGAGGTTGGTGAGCCGAGACGCAAATAGGCCAATGCGCCTATCTATGTAAATGTAATCATTCAGTCATCAATATAATATTACATCGTTGAACATAGATAGACTCAGATGAAAAGAGACATGGAGCTAACTCCACCGAAAAAAGGGAAAAGGGGGCGAGACTTAAGTCTTAGGGAATATTTTATAATATTTCTGGAAAAGTGTAAAATTATGGACAATTATTTTATCCTAAGTTTCCAGGGTTGGGAATGAGTCACCAAGTGGCTTAAATCTACTTTTGAAGGTGACAATAGTCGAGTGGAAGGCATGTAATATATATTGTTTCCTTAGTGTATTTTGGGGGATTCAGGGTGATTATTCCATTATTCACTCTCGTGTGTAGAAGGGGTTGGTTCGGGGAGAGGACATCTATTATTCTATCTGCACAAAGAAGATTGTAAGGAGTTTTTGTGCTGTAATCCTAGTTTTTTGTTGAAGAGGTGGGTTGTCAGGCCCGTGAGTAGTCTCTCTGGGTGAGAGATTTATTGTTGAAGAAGTGGGTTGTCAGGCTCGTGAGCATACTCTCCAGTTGAGAGTTTTGTTGATAATTGTTCCTTGGTGCATTGGGCATTAGTCATAAGGCTCTGAGACTTCATGTCCAACATGTTGTTGGTAACCCTGGAAAGGAAGTGAGGCAGCTGAGGGACTGTTGAGCAGAGAAGGAGCACACTTCATTGGGTGTGATAGGTGCATGGGGAATGGGAGACGATATGCTAGTTGTAGCAGCAGGAACCTAGGACTGAGCAATTCTGTTGAGAATCAGAATGTAGTCGGTCACTAGGAACCCTTTTTCCTTTTTGGAGTTAATCTCCACCTCGGGGGTGACTTGTTGTTGAAAGCTTATGAGCAACAAAGTATATGGATGGGAGGAATGTCTGAGTTCTACGCGCAGTTGGTGACTTTCATAAAAGATAAGTGTTATTTATGTGCTTGTCTCATTTACTATGTGATTATTTATCTATGTTTGACTTGGGTTAATTCTTGTATGTTGTTGCATATAATTAGTTGTTTTTATTTGGTCTAATGTTTCTTGCACATGTAACTATGGTGCTAACAATCATTCTTTTAGTTGTGCACGAGTATGACAATTGTTGATAGTCTTTCATGTTAAGTTAACCTTATGATTTTGGTTATGAGTCTTCAAGAAGAGGTTTGAATAGCCATGTGTGTGGAGAAAAATCTATGTGCATCAAAGGTTGGAGTTACTTGTGTGCACATGGAAGTAGTCTGCGCACACAAGTAGGACATATTTGGTAATGAAGCCAGAATGGGTGTGCACATAATAATTCTATGTGTTCAGTGTGCTTGTGCACGCAATTGTTTTTAGTTACTTATGTTGCGTAAAGTTGTGTTAAAAGAAGAAAGTTAGTGTGGTGTGACTCAGCTCAAGGTTGAGCATGTTACTTCCAGTGATACTACATAGACTAGGGTTTAATATAGAATCTGCATAGTGGATATTTGGAGTAGCATTGCTCAGTAGTATGTTGGAGATGTTACAGTTTGGTTGATTTAGAGCTACAAAAGTTGGGATTGAGTGATGTGGGCCAGCCTGGGAAGCTGGGGACATTACATTGTGGTATCATAGTTATTGGTTCAACACTGGACTTGTATGGTCCAAAGGTCAGCAAGAAGCATCAGAGCTCTAGTTTCAAAGCATCAGAGCTCCAGTTTCAACACTGAGCCTGCATGAGCTGAGTTCTACTTAAGGAAAAATTTGGATTAGTAAGTGACCTGATTTGGAATTCCAGCATGACCTTGGTGCACATTAAATAAGAATGCGTAGATGTGCACGCTAAATTCATGATATTGTAGAGTGTGACACTGGAACTGTGCAGTAAACAATGGTGCACGAGTGTGTGCACTAAAGGTCTGGGGTTGCAAAAAACAAATTTGTTGTGCATGTGCATTACTAATACATTGTGTACAAACTAAAAATTGGCATCGCGCATTTGTGTGTGTTAAATACCAATGTGCGCACAAACTTTAGAAGAAGGGATTCAGACAAGATGGTGCAGAGTTTTCATGAAATCACCTAACAAATCTTGTTGTCTACACATTTTGTAGAATTATCAACGATTAGAGAAGGAAATAATCAATGCAAAAGGTCAAAAGCATGGAAGATGCATAGAGAAATTATAGTCATAATGATGAATTCAAATATCTGTATGTCGGTTTGGGTGTTGATGGTGCAGAATCCAAGGAGGAGTGCATGAACTTGGCAGCAACCATAAATGGACTGCAAAAATATGTCCAAAGTTATAAGGTTGATAATGAAAGGCTTATGAGAGCCAAGGAGCAACAATATGACTTCAATGTCAAATTGATGCAAAGCCTGGACATAATAGAAAATAAAATGGATAAGGAGACAGAGACAAGTAGGTCAAGAAGTCACAAGTCTCATGATGAGAAAATAAGAGAAGCAAGAAGTGTCAATAGGCATCATGCTCACTCACCAAATCATTATTTTAGGAAAAAAGCGCAGTAGTTCGATTCCATCTCCTGTCATAAAGCATAAGAGAAGGAATGAGGTGGACGGGTTGCAGGGAGAAATGAATAAGATCAATCCTTCTACCTTTTATGGTGAGCACAAGAAGGATGAAGATGCATCGACCTAGTTATTGGGTATGAGGAAGTACTTCCAACTGCATAACTATTTTGCGCACGTAGAAGGGAGAATTTTTATTTATTAGCTAAAAGGAAAGGCATCAATGTGGTGGGTTCAGTTCGTGCAAGAGCAACACATTGATGATAAGAAGGTTACTTGGAGGGAGTTCAAGAGGTATTTCCAAAAGAAATACTTAACCAAGCGGTACTATGAAAATAAAATGAAGGAGTTCTTTGAACTCAAGCATGGGAGTATGACGATATATGAATATGAAAGGAGATTCTTAGAGTTGTTGAAATATGTCACATTCATCAAGGATGACCAACTTAAAATTTAGAGGTACATGAGAGGGTTTCCTTCAATTATTAGTGACAAGATACAATATGATAACCCTAAGACATTGGAGGAATCCATAAGGCATGCTAAATGTATTTAGGAGTAGTAAAGGGGAAGACTAACTTTCCAAAATGCTTGGGAAGATAAGATGAAAAGTAAGATGGAACATACGAAGAAGTGGGCTAAGCCATCGTTTTTCAGAAATACTGTGCAAGGACAAACAACTCTCAAGGAGCCTAGAATATTGGAGACTGTGGGGAAAAATCCATGGAAACAATATATTCAATGTTGGAGTTTTCATGGAGATCATATGCGTAGAGATTGCCCTCAAGGAGGTGATAAAGCGAGGATGGTGCACAATGTACAACAAGCTGTGAGAGTTGAGGACATGGGAAGAAATGTGTCAAGGATTTACATAGCCCTGGATAAAAATCAAGTTGAGTTTCAATATCACATTATTGAAGTGGAAGGTAAGATTAATGACCAACACATTGCTATTTTAATTGATTCACGAGCTAGTCATATTTATCTATATTCTAAGATGGTGGAAAGATTCCATTTTCCGAGAAGCAAGATTGGAAAACCTTGGTTGGTGCAGTTAGCTACAGAAACAAAAAGGAAAATTAATGAGATGGTGAAGGGATGTCCAATGGAGATGAATGGATTGCACACAAAGGATGATTTGAATATCATACATTTGGGCTCGTATGATTTCCTCATTGGCATGGATTAGTTGGAAGAGCATCATGTCGCTCTATTGTGTTACAATAAGGCATTTACTTGTTTGGATGAGGAAGGAAACATAAGAACAACTCAAGAAATTCCAGGAGATGTAACTATCAGATAAGTTTCAGACTTACAATTGAAGAAAAGCTACAGGAAAGGATGTCAAGTATTTGCAACACACATTGAAGAGGCACCTAAGGATAAAGTGACAAGTATTGAAGACTGTGCAGTACTAAAAGAATTTGAATATATCTTTAAAGAGATACCAGGATTGCCTCTGAAAAGAGGAAAGAGTTTGAGGATGTATTTAAAGAGATGTTGGGATTGACTCCGAAAAGAGATATTGATTTCTCTATAAATATGATGTTGGGAGAAACACATGTATCCAAGACTCCTTATAGGATGAGTACGCTAGAATTGAAGGAGTTGCAGATGCAACTTGAAGAGATTCTGAAGAAGCGGTATATACACCCAAGTGTGTCCCCTTGGGGTGCCCCAATATTGTTCTTGAAGAAGAAGGATGGTACACTAAGACTTTGTATCAACTTCAGAAAGTTGAACAAGGTAATAGTAAAGAACAAGTATCCTTTGCCAAGGATAGATGATCTCTTTGATCAGTTGCAGGGCATGCAAATATTTTCAAAGATTGATCTCATATATGGATATCACCAAGTGAGAATAAAAGAGGAAGACATCAGTAAGACTAATTTCATAACAATGTATGGTCATTGTGAGTTTATAGTGTTGCCATTTGGGTTGTCAAATGCATTGGTTGTCTTCGTGTGTTTGATGAATGGAGTTTTCATAAGTTATTTAGATAAGTTTTTCATTCTATTTCTGGATGGTATACTTATTTCTTCAAAGTCCGAAGAGGAGCACAAGCAACACTTAAGGATGGTGTTGCAGGTATTGAGGGAGAATCAAATTTATGCAAAGTTGATCAAGTTCTCATTTTATCAGTGATAGATTCATTATTTGGGTCAATCATTTCCAAGGAAGGAATAATTGTAGCTCTGGAAAAGATAAAAGCCATTGTGGAATGGTCGACACCAAGAAATGTTGTAGAGGTAAGGTCCTTTATGGGAATTGTGGGTTATTATTGAAGGTTCATTGAAGGATTCTCAAATATTGCACATCCAATTACATCTTTGCAAAATAAAGGTGCATGATTTGAATGGACTCCGGATTGTGCAAGGAGTTTTCAACACTTTAAGAGTTTGTTGACAAGTGCGCCAATTTTGAGAATTCTTGATCCAGATGTAGACTTTGTTGTGTGCACGGATGCATGCAAGGAAGGGCTCAATGGAGTCCTTAGTCAGAATGGGCATGTGGTGTTTTACAAATCAACAAATTTAAAAGAGAATGAAAGGCTCTATGCTACTCATGACTTAGAATTGGCAGCCATAGTGCATGCCTTGAAGATGTGGAGACAGTATCTTACGGGTAAAATATTTGAGTTGAGGATAGACCATAATTGTCTGAAGTATTTGTTTGGACAACCAAGTTTGAATGTAGACAAAGCAAGTGGTTATAATTCCTCAGTAAGTATGAATTTGACATAGGACATATCAAAGGAAAAGAGAATAAGGTGGTTGACGCACTCAACAAAAGGGTGCATGAGATGCATGTTACAACCATTAGCATGTACAAACCCGATTTGTGCGATAGAATATTAGAAGTTTCCAAATCATATCAACACTATGTGGACATAAAGACGACTTTACATCAAGGTATGACATGACATAATTTGGGAGCTTATGAGTTAAGAGAAGATGGAATCCTCATGTATAGACATGAAGTCTATGTGCCAAATGATCAAGATTTGAAAAGTACGTTATTGTCAAAGATGCATAAGGTTCATTATGTGTGACATTGATAAAAAAAATGTGAGGTTTTACTGACAAATTACAAGTTAAGTTTATTGTACTTTATGCATCGGATCGATAAGAATGTGAAATACATAAACTTTACTATTTGTTGCAGAATATCAATTATGACTTTTACTTGATGCTCATTAATGATTAAAAAGTTCAGCCATTATAAACCATGCTACAAATTAAGAGAAGAGAACAAGAACCTATAAAAGAAATAGAGACAATAACTTGTTAACAGAGTTCACCAATCGTTGGCTATATCTCTAGGCCTACTTCCAAGTGGAGGACCTCTTTATTTCTCTTCAAATGCTCAAGTTCTCTTTACATAGGCTCTTTGTTGTTACAAAACATGCTTCATATCTGTTGTGAAAGACCTCCTTGCTCAGATTCATACATGCCTCATCAAACTCCTCTCAAAGACATGACAAAAATGCCTCTCAAAACATGAGAAATGGCCAAATTACACAAGCTGCTCCTCAAAATATCTGCATCATTAAGTTACCATAAAAGTCCCCCCTCAAGCTCAAAAATCTCGGTTTATATAGTTTTTAGGCTCAGATGAGGAAGCCCAGCTTCCCACAAGAATGTGGCCTATTTTTGGGATCAAATCCCCCTTCAAATGGCCAAAAATATCTTATTACAGTCATAAAATCAACAAAATTCCACCAACTTAGGGTAAAAACCCACTCTGTAACAAAAAAATCAAATTAATCCCAAAAGGGGCTGGGTGCGCGCGTAAATAAAGGTCATATGGTGCTAATGTGGCCAAGCAGCAACCCTTTGGGTTGTGCGTTGTCCCCTAGCCCTTGAACTCAGGTCACATGGTGCAAGGTTATAGGACCGTGCCCCTATTAGTGCGCCCCCACTCCTGGTCCTAACCCTCGAGTCCTATGCTACAAATATGTGGTGATTAGGCCCAAATCTTGGTGCCTTTATGTTGATTGATACGTGGCTTAGAGCACTCTTTTAAAGCAAAGTCATATGAATCATTAAATTCATGGGCTGGTGCTTAGCCCTAGCCCCCTTCCGTCACGCCATTACAATGTACACCTTATATAATATATGGTGGGTTTACTATATCAACAATTAATGCGGCGCATTAGCATTTGGTCATTTCTCAAGGATTTGTTCAGCCAAAAGTTCATGGGTTCGAACCCCATGAGCTCCAATATAATTTTGCACATTCAACTAGTGATGGGGTGCCACGTGGCAGCTCATGTTTGGGCCACATGGCACCCTTTTCATTGGTCCTCCACGTTGCCACATGTCAACACTGTATTGGTCCCTGTCACTATCTAGTCACCCAAATGTTGTGCTGCCACATGTCACTATGCTACATCAGCATGGTGATGTCATGTTGACGTCAGCATTGACTTTTTGTTAGTTTCACTATTGACTTTTTAGTTGTTTGAGAATCTGATCAAAGTGCGATAACTCTCGCATACAGAGCCCATTTGAGAAAGTAAATATATGGTTGGAATCAACATGACGATTCAGTCGCAATGGAATTGGTTTCATTCAATTCCGAGAACTTTCATTTTTGAGCATTTTCTGGACCTGGGGAGACTCCTAGATCATTTCTCCCCACTTGGAAACTTTTGGACCACCAAAAGTCTTCTTTTGCATAGGTAAGAAGTGAGGGTACTGCCTCCCCACTTGTCTAGTATCATCCATCCTTTTTTTTGGGACAATGATCACCTGACTATTCACAACAAACATAAAAACTGAGATAGCATTGTTTATCAAAGTAACCATCTCATTTATTGCACAATCATCTACATTCTTTATCGCATTTAGCAGCAATACACCACTGAATAGCAGCAAACTAAACAACAATATTGAATATGCCAATGAGAATGACAAAACATGCTTCCCCTTCTGAACAAGATCAATAAACAAAGTATGCAATTGAACCTCATGTTGTACTTCTTGTGACACTTTATGATTGTTCGAAACATATTGAACCATCTCATGTTTAGCATCACTAACTTCCTGTTTTGGTACAGACATAAGTGTTAAACTTTTGCTTGCATTTACCATTCTTTTTAACTACCCTGTAGTTGCAAAAGATCTGTCAGTTTTCATGCGATGAGCACGAACAATGTACTATTTCCCATATTTCTTGAAGCAATATTTACTTTCCTCCTTGTAGAATATGGTTTTTCTATCATAAAGTTATGGGCCTCCCAGGACAATTCCACATATGTCCAGTGGAACTATATCAAGCTTTACTTAATCAACATAATTAGAAGTGATTTCAAACTTAAACTTACATTGCTTGGTTACTTGCAAATTATTATCACCACATATCCATCCCAATGGATATGGTCTAGGATGTGGCTTAGTTTCAAGTCCCAAGTTATTTACGACCTCTTCACTTATTAGATTGGCTTGTGATCCACTGTCTACAAGAGTATAAATTTTAACATTATTTGTTATGACTCTTATGTGGAAAAGTTCACCCCTTTTACACTCATCATTTATAACATCTGAATTAGAAGAGCTAGTACTTGAAACATAATTTATACCTCGGATTCCCATAGCTACAACCTTTGTCTCATCACTGGAGTCTGATCCAAGATCCACTTGAATTGTTGCAGCCATGGTATTCTTTCTTCCTTGGTTGGCATACTTCTTTGGCTTCAACTCAGGATGTAAGATCCAACAATGATCTTTATCATGGCCTACTTTCTTGCAATGCTTGCAAGTAGGCTTCTCCTTTCTTGTTGTGGTTTTATTCTTCTCTTTCTCTTTTCTTTTACCTGGATCCTTTCTTTGCCAAGTATTTGTAGAAACACTATCACCATCATTCCCGTTAATTGATTCAATGTGAATGGCTTGTACACATACTTCATCAAAGTTAGAAGGATTTAGCATAAAAATAGTGTGCTTGAGATAAGAATGTAAACCACCAATATATTTTAGGAGTGTCTCTTGTGTATATAAAGGAATACCCAAATTTAATGCTTTCTTTCGAAATGCTTGAGTATATTATTGTACACTTTGACCTTTAGCTTGCCTTAAACTTTGCCAATTCATCATTTCTTGTTGCATGTATGCTAATGCATAAAATTGTTTCTTCAAAGCAGTGATAAAATCATTCCAGGAAGAGATTGTTTTACCATTCTTTTTGAGATCATCCTTAGTTTTTCTTTCCCACCATATGAGAGTTGTGCTTCCCAATTTGAGACTTGCAAGTTGGATCTTTATTTCATCATCAAAAATCCTTTGTATCCTGCAATAGACTTCTAACTGTCTAACCCAATTATCTATCTTTTTTACATCTAATTCACCATCATAAGTGGGTAAATTAAACTTTACATATAGCTTTAATAAAGGCATATCAGAAGAATGATGAGTTTTTTTAGGTTTCTTATCCTTGGAGGAATGTACACTTGTTTCACTTGTAGATGACGAGGATGAAGGAGAAGAAGGTTTTGAAGGTCGACCACCTCCAACTCCTCCTTATGTTCTTACTGAAGATTCACCTTCTTCAACTTTTGGATTTCTTCGTTGTCCTCTTTCATGGTAAAGTTCCTCTACCATGGCTTTCATCAATTGAAATGCCTCAAAGAAATCATCCTCAGATGCAAAAGGACGTAGCTTCCTCGGTGAAGAAATCTCTTATTTATGAGGTTTCCTTTGAATCTCTAGATTAAGAGCCTCAAGTTGGCCTTCTCCTCACTTGTGTTTGGCTCTGGTAAGCATCCAATGCTTGCAATTTCTGTCAAACCTTCAAAACCAAATCCCTTGATACCATAATCTTGATCCAAAAAATTGAGGTTTTACTGACAAATTACAAGTTAAGTTTATTGTACTTTATGCATCAGATCGATAAGAATGTGAAATACATAAACTTTACTATTTTTTGCGGAATATCAATTATGACTTTTACTTGATGCTCATTAATGATTAAAGAGTTCAGCCATTATAAACCATGTTGCAAATTAAGAGAAGAGAACAACAACCAATAAAAATAAATAGACACAAGAACTTGTTAATGGAGTTCACCAATCGTTGGCTACGTCTCCGGGCCCACTTCCAAGTGGAGGACCTCTTTATTGCTCTTCAAATGCTCAAGTTCTCTTTACATTGGTTGTTACAAAACATGCTTCAGATATTTTGTGCAAGATCTTCTTTCTCAGATTCATACATGCCTCATCAAACTCCTCTCAAAGACATGACAAAAATGCCTCTCAAAACATGAGAAATGGCCAAATTACACAAGTTGCTCCTCAAAATCCCTGCATCAAAAAGTTACCAAAAAAGTCCCCCCTTAAGCTCAAAAATCCTAGTTTATATAGTTTTTAGGCTCAGATGAGGAAGCCCAAATTCCCACAAGAATCTGGCCTCTTTTTGGGATCAAATCCCCCTTCAAATGGCCAAAAATCTCTTATTACAGTCATAAAATCAACAAAATTCCACCAACTTAGGGTAAAAACCCACTCTGTAACAAAAAAATCAAATTAATCCCAAAAGGGGTTGAGCACGCATGAAAATAAAGGTCATATGGTGCTAATGTGGCCAAGCGCCAGCCCTTTGGGTTGCATGTTGGCCTCTGGCCCTTGAACTCCGGTCACATGGCGCAAGGTTATAGGACTGCACCCCTATTAGTGCACCCTCACTCCTGGTCCTAGCCCTCGAGTCCTATGCTACAAATCCATGGCGGTTAGGCCCAAATATTGGTGCCTTTATGCTGATTGATACGTGGATTGGAGTGCCCTTTTAAAACGGAGTCATATGAATCATTAAATCCATGGGTTGGGGCTTAGCCCCGACCCCCTTCCGTTGTACCATTACAATGTACACCTTATATAATATATGGTGGGTTTACTATATGAAGAATTAATGTGGCATGTTGGCATTTGGTCATTTCTCAAGGAATTTTTCACCCAAAAGGTCATGGGGTCGAACCCCATGAGCTCCAATATAATTTTGCCCATTCAACTAGTGATGGGGTGCCACGTGACAACCCACGTCTGGGCTACATGGCACCTTTTTCATTGGTCCTCCACGTTGCCACATGTGAACACTGTATTGGTCCCTATAGTTGTTTTGCTACCACATGTCACTCTGTTACATCAGCATGGTGATGTCATGTTGACGTCAACATTGACTTTTTGCCAGTTTCACTGTTGACTTTTTAGTTGTTTGAGAGTCTTATCAGAGTGCGATAACTCTCGCATACGGAGCCCGTTTGAGAAATTAAATATATGGCTGAAATCAACGTGATGAGACGGTCACAATGGAATTTGTTTCATTCAATTACGAGAACTTTCATTTTTGAGCATTTTCTGGATCTGGGGAGCCACCTAGATTAGATATCCAAGTTGCCAAAAGACAATTGTCACAGTCAAGAAGCAATACTAATGGACATGTATGAAAAATGAAGTTGTTGATTTTATTGCTAGATGTCTTGAATGACAGAAGGTCAAGGCTGAGCACATACATCCAACTAGTTTTCTACAGTTGTTGCCCATTTTTGAATGGGAGTGGGAAATTGTGACCATGGATTTTATAACTAAGTTTTCTAGGAATACTAAGCAACATGATTCTATTATGGTGGTGGTAGACAAGTTTACTAAAGTTGTGCATTTTATTCCAGTAAAATCAACGCACAAGGCAACTGACATTATTGAGATATACATATGAGAAATTGCCAAGTTGCATGGTGTACCTAAGACAATTGTGTTTGACAAAGATTCCAAGTTCACCTCGAACTTTTGGAAAGGGTCATTCAAAGGATTTAGTTGTGCATGAGTATGATAGTTGTTGATAGTATTTCCTGTTAAGTTAAATTTGTGATTTTGGTTATGAGTCTTCAAGAAGAGGTTTGAATAGTCATGTGCGTAGAGAAAATTTTGTGTGCATCAGAGGCTGGAGTTACTTGTGAGCACAAGGAAGCAGTCTGTGCACACAAGTAGGAAAAATTTGGTAATGCTGCCAGAATGGGTGTGTGCATAGTAACACTATGTGTTCAATGTGTTGGTGCGCACAATTGTTTTTAGTTACTTTTGCTGCATAAAGTTGTGTTAAAAGAAGCAAGTTAGTGTGGCGCGACTCAACTCGAGGTTGAGCGTGTTACTTCAAGTGATAGACTAGGGTTTAGTATAGAATCTTTGCAGTGGATCTTTGGAGTAGAATTGCTCAGTAATATGTTGGGGATGTTACAGTTTGGTTGATTCAGATCTACAGAAGTTGGGATTGAGTGACGTGGCCTAGTTTAGGAGGCTAGGGTCGTTACACGAAGAGACACACCTCATGTTGAATGTTCTCCCTTAAAGTGCCCATAAAGAGATCTAGCAAATTATTCCTAGGATTGTTCTTTACCTTGAGACTGAACTTTTGGAATTGTTGAATGTGTTATGTAATTGGACCTTTTTGCCAAAGATTTATCAATTGACTAAAGAATGTATTGCTCTTAATATCCCCATAATGTGATATTAATTCATCAATAAAAATAGACCAAGAGATAATAGAATACTTTTTTTCTTTCATGAAGCCATTGTTACCAAAAAAATGAACATTTTCTAAATACAAGGATGAAATAGGTAGCTTTTGTAAGCTTGGCACTTGGTGCACTTGACACTTTGTAAGTTGCGGTTATGACAACATAATTCTATGGTGAAGATACTGATGAGGTTCAATATGAACGTTGTGAAACCAGTAAATATCCCTTTAGCTTTCCATTGTAATCTTTCTTCAATTTTATGTC
>ML822609.1:55586-71565 GCA_009831015.1 Picea engelmannii | reverse complement strand
GAACTCTCGGCCATGCATGGCAGAGAGTTTCAGTTAACTGACAAAAAGCCCCGAGTCTCGGCGGAAACTTCCCTGATTTTTTGCATTGTTAGGTACTCGCGGGCTGTTTTAGGCTAGCCCGCGGATACCCACGTGCAGTAAGAGGACTGCAAGCGGATGCCCGTGCCCAGTGAGAAGTTAGGGCGCGGGTTGCTTGTTTTGAGTGGTTTTTGAGGAGTTACTCAGCATGGCTTTGGCTAGGAAGAGGCATGAGTTGGCCTGATGCCAGGTAAACCTGTGTGGTGCATTTTAGGGTTATAACACTCCTTCTAGTGGTTAAATTGTTTCCTGAAGGAACCTCGCTCTGATACCAATTGTTGGATTACTGATAATAGAGAAATTTAATCCTTTTTAACCATATATTCCAAGTGTTATATCAATGTATCATTATCATCCAATAACTACAAAGTAAATAAGAAATGAACAAATGAACAATCATACACATAGATAGTACATCAGTGTTTTACGTGGAAACCCAAACCGGGAGAAAACCACAGAATGATTTTTCTTATATGTCTTGAGTAATTACATTCATTGGAAGAACCAAATTCCTTTGTTTTCTATCTGCAACTAGAAGGAGGCTCCAAACCCCTAGTTTCTTAGGCTACAACCTAAGGGAAGCTCCAACTCCCCAATTATCTAGCTACAACCAGAAGGAGAAGACAACACCCTATGTTCTCTGGCTAAAACCGTCAGGTGGACACAACCACTTGTCCCTGCCTCATCCAACCAACTTGATGTATAAGTAGAATGATGGAACCACTGTCACACTATCACTGGGAGATATACTACTATAAACATGTACCAATCAACCTATACTTGACAACCTCTACCAATAACCTGAACCATGTATCAACCTGTACCACAACCTGTACCATAAGCAAGTGAATAAACCATGCACCAACCTATACGAACCTGTACCTCCACCTATACCATGAGCAAGTGCATCAAGCATGCACCAAACCTATACAAATAACCTGTCACAACAACCTATCACAACAACTTGTCCAAACAACCTATCACAAAAACATGTCTCATAAATTTTATCAACCAAATCAGATCTAATCACTAATATCAATCACCAAGACAACTGTCAAATATGTGAATCAACCAAGTATAACACAACAACTCATAATCATCACCAAGATCAATATGTGCATCTAATAATACAAGTATGCTACATAATCCATAGACCATGTGTCAACAATACTACTAATAGGTGCATCCAACAATGTACCAAGTATGTACCAATCATGTATCAACTACTCATCAAATATGACTCATCAATATGTACCAACATCATCAACTATATACGTCATGTATGTGCTAACTCATCAACTACTTGTCTCAACCATGTACCTGACATGTACCTCAACCAAATTCCCTCGTCCATTTCATCATCCAAATCTCAGTCATAACTTTGTAATAGGCCTAGTGTATATGATCACATTCCTGCAAACCTTCCTTAACTTTAACAACAAGAGACTATCATTTTCATCAAACTTTTCTTTAGTCTCACATGC
The DNA here is from genome assembly GCA_009831015.1 of Picea engelmannii. Lineage (NCBI taxonomy): Eukaryota > Viridiplantae > Streptophyta > Pinopsida > Pinales > Pinaceae > Picea > Picea engelmannii. The sequence goes on along the minus strand of ML822609.1, from coordinate 70,003 downwards.
CTAGTTTTGGATTAGTCAACAACTCTGACTTGAAATAATCATAACTTTGTACCTGTAATGAATAAATATATGAAACTAATACACAATTTTATTTAGTTTTTTTTATGCAATTCCTCCAAGTGTCACTACTTGGAACCTCTCATAAAAGGAGTTATAGAAAGAATGGCATACCTTGCTGAATTCTAGCTTATTCTAGAGAGCAACCTTGTAGAGTGTGACCCCCACAGAATGTTTGTTGAATCGATATGAAATTGTTACACAACGTACTACATAATGTACTATAACCAAAACATTTTATCTTACTTAATTTGGATCTATTATGAAGAAGTTATGACATTTTTATCTGAAAAACCTCTTTTTGACTAGTTTCAGGACTAGCCACAAACATTATTTTGTACGGAGTGTAAATCCAAAAATACAATGAACCACAAGCTGAATTTTTTACCACAGATACTTGGATATTTTTCATCAATGGAATAGAAATTTCATGGTCTGAAGCATTGTAGAAAATAACTTATTGTGAAAATAGTGATATGACCTGTAAATAACAGACCTTAGAAAACATCATCAAAAGAATTTACCCTTCCTTGAATTCCGACCTTCTTTTTTTCACCTTCCCTAAGAAGTTAGGCTTAGGTATCCTTTGTTTACTTGAGACACCTATAGGTATTCAAGATGATCAATTTTGTCTTAAATGAGAGAGCCTTGCCTCTTATTTATACTCTCCAAGTAGCTTCCTTAAAAACATCTTCTAGGTCACTTTGCCCACTTTCCTTATTTTAGGGTTAACCCACTTCTAATTTATCCATTAAATTTATTATCGAAATAATTTATTTTTTATTCACTTTAAATTATAATACACTTATCACTTCACTTTATTTTTTACCTTTTAAAATCTCTTAAACCACTTTGACTACTTTGACCTTTTGGGGCTTCTAGATGACATATGAGGGTCCTCCAACTTCGTAAGGCCATAACTCTAAAACCGTGAGGAGTTATGTGCCATTCCACATACCACCAGAAATGGAATGACATGTAATATCCATATAGAACAATATTACCTGAAAATATATCAAAAATCATATCGTTATCCATCAAACAAACTTGGGTCCATTACCCAAACCTGGGTTCTCACACTTCTCATGGCCATAACTCTCTAACCATGAGGATTTATGTGGCGTTCCACATACCAATGGAAATGGAATGAAAAGAACTATCCATATAGGATAGTTTCACTAAAAAATTCACTAACCTTAATCTCATTATTCCACAAATACAAATGGTTTCTCTAACCATACCTCTAGACTATCTCAATCCACAAAGCATCTTCCCATGAGGGATTTCACCATAATGGGACCACTTTGGAGTTCATCCATTTGTACTTACTATCAACCATGACAAGACAATAATGAGTCATATTTACATCAAACAAAATGTTGGCATGTTTACAGGCAGGTGTGCTTGTCATTGATGGCAAGATCAGAGTTTGCAGCGATGGCAAAATAGGGACAACGTAATCTTAGAAGAGATAGTGCAGAGGTGCACGCAGAGTGCAAGAGTGTGCTTGATGGAAAACAGGCAGGCAAAGAAGATTAGCAATGCAGGGATAATGGAATGGAAAGTTTAGAAGCATAAACTCTATTTTGGATTTTCGGATACCTGGATATTGAGAAGTCAAGAGTCGAGACTCTTCAACACAGGAGTCTCGGAGTTGCGAAATTGGGAACCCTAAAATCCCGAAACAAGCACATCAATCGAAATTTCGGATACCGGGAGTTGGGGATGTCAAGAACTCTTACTATAGGAGTCCCTAGGTCGCGAAATGTGAAATAACGATATGCTAAACCATGATATAATCTCAACCGTTGGATCAAGGAAAAAACTGGATTGTCGATCCAAGAAGGATATGTGTTGAAAGATCATCCCTTCGCTAACTGGAAAGTCAAAGGAACAGGGTTCCCTAACCTCTCAAAGTCGCGATATACGAAATTGCGAAATAACCTTAGCTGTTATATCGAGGTTTGATCTGGACCGTTGATCTGAATCCATTTCAGAGTTTCAGATACCGAGAGATGGAGGAGTCAAGTGTCGAGACTCCTCATAAAAAGAGTCCCGAAGTTGTGAAGTGTGAAAAATAGAAATGTTGATCTGACTCCATTTTGAAGTTTCACAGACCGGGTCTTGGAAGTGTCAAGAACATTCACATCAAGAATTATGAAATTGCGATATGAAAAATCATGAAGTGATCTAGGGCGAAATATTTAGGAGGTGAATGTGGCAGACCACATCAGGAAGGACAAGTGGAAGACTATGACACTTGGCACGATCAAAAAATGACAAGTGTTAAGTTGATTTGGCATTTCAGGCCACTGGAAATCATAATTCTAAGTGACACGTCACAGCCACACGGGTCACAACACGTCATCGAGTGATGCAAGACTGACCTCACTCTGGGAGTTTTTGCTTCAGGAGTTTTAACTCCATCACTCCCCCAAAGTCCCAAAGGATGAAGTCTCGGGGTAGAGGATAGTCATCCGATCACCACGGATCGAGGATCGTTGATCTGGAGATCGAAGCATTTGTGTGATTGGAGAGTGTTCATATTTTGGTGGTTACATCGTCGAAGAACTATAGAAGAGAGCTCGAAGTAGAAATCTCCATTTTGGAGTTTCAGGGATCGAGACATGGAGCGTAAAGAAATATTCACATCAAGGATGCCGAAATTCCGAATTGCGAAATCGTGAAAGCAGTTTATGGATAAACGCTCAGTCACTGATGGTGGTCACATCATCGAAGAGCTGTAGATAAAAGCTTGAAGTAGCAAGCTCCACTTCAGAGTTTTGGGGACCGCGACTTGGAGACTCGAGATGCCTCACAACAGGAATTGTCAAAATGAAAAAACACCTTTTGGTGTAGGCTGTGGTCATAGCCATTGGTCACATCTATGGAAGATGGAGGAAGGAGCTAGTGAAACCAGGATCCATTTCGTAGTTTCAGGGATTGGTACGTGAAGTGTAAAGAAACCTTAACCACATGAATCGTGAATTGTCAAAATAAAAAACAGTGAAATAAACGCAAGAACCTATGGATTCCATCTAATGGTGAAGGTGATTTTGAATATGATCGGAGGGCTATTGTTGCACTTCACAGTGTAACTACTAGAAACAATCGATGATCTCTGCTAGACGATGAGCTCAACTATGATGAAGAAGACAAAGAGTCTCAACTGCTAGAGAGGCCAAGGAATCTCAGCATAACACCCAGTGATGATGGATGCATGGGTTGAACCACTAGAGAAGATGAAGGATTGCAATGATAATCAGGAAGATCACTGGACATGAGGAGAAGATGAAGAACAGAGAGAAGGCATGGAATTGTGGAGTGGAGGGAACACCCTAAGGTGGACAACATTGGAGTGGTGAGAGAATACAGAAGCATGGTGCATATTTCACGCACAAGGAGAACAGAGACTATAAGAATGATGAACAAAGAAGAGATGGTGAGAGTTGTTGTTGAGTGTGATTGATGTGTGAAGAAGGAAATAGAGCGCAACAACATAAATGCACAGAATAGGTGTGGTTCATTGAATGGACATGGCACACAGAGAATAAATGGCAGAAGAACATAAAGCATAAGAGGATTGTGGAGAAGTCACTGATGCAGACAGAGAAGTGTAGTGTAGTAGAACAATGATGAGACTGGTAAGTTTTTGAAGAACTTTATATCATTGTAATAAGTGGTATTAGAAAAGATTTATATTTTAGGGTGGTAGGGAGGTTATATGGAGGACGGTTTTCCTCAGAGTTTCAAGTGGGTTCTTGAACACATAGAGTTGTAGCTTCCATCTGGTTGCAGCCAAAGAAACCAGGGTGGCAGGGTGGTGCAAGGGAGAACTATTGTTCTCTATTATGCAGGTTGGTGCCTGTATGACTAGAAGTTGGTGCTTCCATCCAGTTGGTGCTGGAACACTTGGGGAGTTGGTGCTTCCTTCTAATTGGTGCTAGAGAAACCAGGGAGTTGGTGCTTCCTTCTAGTTGGTTCTAGAGAAGCCAGAGAGTTGGTGCTCTCAGCAAGTAGTGGGTTGCAAAACAGAGGTTGTAGCCTCATTATGAGTTGGTGCTCATATGTATGATAATGTAAAGAATGTAAAGATTACTTATCATATAAAGAAGAATAGGTTTTTACCCTTTATGGGTTTACTCAAGAAATATCTATCTTAGGGTATCTCATATGTGTGACTGATGTTGAATGTTCCATTGCTTATTTCCCTGCATTATTGTGATTTTCATTGAGTGCTTTGAAAATAGTTTAAAATAAGCATAATTGTTTAAGCACTGTAACAACTGATTCACCCCCTCCCCCACCTCTCAGTTGTCCAACAATTGGTATCATATCCAACCCCTTTTATCTAAGGGTAGATCTTAGAGCTTAAACATGTCAAGCCATGAAGGAAATTCAACCAATAAGGCCCCTCTGTTCAATGGAACAAACTTTGCCTTCTGGAAAGTTAGAATGAGAACCTACAAAATGGATTTAGGTGCAGATGTTTGGGATGTGGTAGATACTAGTTATGTAAAGCCGGTTGTAACACCCTGTTTCCCCCAGTCTATAAAAATAACTATATTGGCCAAGAACTATGGAAAACTCAAAGATGTGAACTTTTGATTTGACAGACCTTTTTTATGAAAGGTCAATGAATGTAAATTATGTTATGAATATGTGTTGCATGGTTTTTGGGAGGGATATGTGCTAAAAGAGACCACGATGGCTAATAAGAGGTGGTGGAAGGGACCTGGAATGGTTGTGTTAACTTCCACCGAGCCAGTACCACATTGGTTTTACTTTCTCAAATACCAAAGCAACTCTCTAACCCCGGAATGGATTTACCGTCAGATTGGTACGTGGGGAGACTCCTCAAGGGTTAATGAAGGGATAAGGGTGAACCGCCCATCCATAACATCTCCCATACCTGACCGCGGATGGGGAAATTCGCGTCACACACAATCTTGTAGAGAAAAATGCAAGAGAGGAAGTGTGGTAAGGGGGGAGAGAGAACGCGCATGACAGGGATCGCAGGGAAGAACTGGAGAAACTCTAGAAACACAGGGAGTTATGAACAGAGGAGAAGGAGAGTAACCTTTGTCCTTGATTTCTGTTGAGATGGAAGTAGAAAATTGAACCTCAAGAATTGTGGTCTAGCTCAGGGGTGGCTAGTGGTAAATCCGTTTGCAGTCACTAAGCCTATGGTTGGGTGGAAACAAGCACCCCTCTTAGCAGTCGCGTCACACTTGGTGTTTTTTGATAATTGTTATGTATTGTATTTTTGAATTGAATACATGCTCATGTTTATATGCTCATAAATGGTTTCTATATGGAAGTGTTTTCCTGTGTTTTTATTTGGAGACAAGGGATACATGCTTATACTTATATGACCATAATCGGTCTATGTATATAATGAGTAGGTTCAGAATACGAGTCTATTCCCTTGAGAATTGTCCTATCTACTTGGCTCGCACTATGCCCTGATTTAATTTCCAGAAGGCACTTCTCTCAGGAATTTTCCTCACATTCTAGAGTAGGAGTGAGTTCCTTGAAAGGACTACCATGATAGTAAACCCATGAGTTTACCTTACCCCTACCACCGAATTTATAGCTCGACGAATTAGGAAGACTTTTACTCAGGTCACTAAGCCTAGGGATAATTTACCCAAGAACCCTTTGAAAGATTTGTCCGATCTGTATTTCCCATCGACCTTAACCTTTGCATAGGTAGGGGGGGTGGAATTGGCAATGTCCTGAAAGTCCCGAAGTATTTGGACCCGTTCATCGACATTTTGGCATTTCGGCACCTGGAAATCCAAAGAGCAAGACCCTTCGTTGTCGCAAGTTGTGAAGTCTCGGTATGAGAAACTCCTAATTATCATAGTGTGAATAGGTTTCGGCATTTCAACGTTTCAACACCCTGGATACCAAAAGGGGAAGACTTGCGTCTTCACAAGTCGCAAAATCCTGGTTCACGAAACTTTGGGAGGATCTAGACCGTCCATCGAAGAAGACGCGTGGTGAGCGGTTAGAGTTAGAGGAAAGCTCCAAAACCCCGTAAGCCATTGGATCTTGTAGGACAAAAAGGGGCTTAAGGTTGAGTGTCCTTCAACACCCTTAAGCTCAGGAGGGATAGTGACCGTCAGATCTAGATCAACAAAGTTCGTTGATCTCCTACACGAATTTCAATATCAGAATTTGGGGATTTGAGTGACAAGAGTTCTGGAGTCATTGCATCGTTAAATCCCAGTTCATGAAACTCTGAAGATATTTGCAGCCATCGATCTCAACGAAGGGACGATTTCGGGTTTCAAGGTTTGAAGAGTCAAAAGACTCGACTCGCTTGCATTTCAAACTTTTGGTTACCAAAGTCCCGATACGGCCAAGACCATTGGATCAGGGGGAATATTTGCAACCGTCGATATCAATGAAGGGATGATTTTGGGTTTTGAGGTTTGAAGAGTTGAAAGACTAGACCCTCGAGCATCACTGAGTTGCGAAATGTGAAAGGTGCCCCTTGGCTTGGCCCAGGGTCATAACTGATGATCACATGGAGGTGAAGCCCACACTTGGTGCTTGAGTTGTACACAACAGGTTTTCAATGAAAGAACCGACGGATTTTTTTAGTGAATGTTCCGAAAGGAAGAGCTAGCCTGTACTAGGACCTCGTAGGAACTCGGGGATTCTGTCCCTCGAGAAAGAAAGGAGAAAATGGCGGAAACAAAAAAAAAAAACAATTATGCCATAGTGGGTATGTGTCAAATTGGTATCAGAGCATGGTTACAACACTTGGCCTACTTGGGCTCATGGACGAGTTGCACAGGAACTCCATATGAAGTACTCTTAAAAGGAGTAACTCTCTATCCTAACCCTTGTTATCAAAAGCCGAAGTTAAGAGTGAAAATTCTTATTGTGTGTATGTATTTGAAAAATATGAATTATGCGTTGATTGTGAATGAATATAATGTTGGATAACAAGTGTTTTTCTTTCACAACAAGTGGACAATCAACCATTGGAAACTGTAGACGCATAGAATGGTGACGCACCACAAAGTGGGGGATGGTTCCCACATTAGAGACGAATATTCTGACGAAAGGAGAGCGGTAGAAACCCCTCCAGATCTACCTGAGACTGTGAGAAGCCTCATTGTCGAACTACAGAGATGCAATACCGACAATGAGAGGTTGATAAAAGAGAAAGAGAAGCAAACAAAGTTTAATGCAGTCTTTCTACAGAGCTTATCCGACATACAAAGACAATTGCAGCATGGACCTGACACCAGTCACACATACTAATGATAGACAAAGAGAAGTCGAAGCCCACTTGGGATAAAAAAATGTGTCCTTTTAAGTGGCCATGATTGGAGGAGCACATCGAGAAAGGTTCACCCCAGAGATAAGGGACAAGCATCGGATGATTCCTCTAGAAAGGAAACTAGCGACTCAGAGGGATCTTCTAGTAGTAGAACTAGTTCTTATTCCTGAAGAAAATGGAAGAAGTGAAATCATTCCAAAAATCGTAATCTTGAAGAATTCAAGAAAGACAAACCACCCTCTTTTGAAGGTGAAATAAAGAGGGGAGAGGAAGAAGAGGCTTGGCTGCTTGGACTAAAGAAGTATTTTAGAGTCCATGACTTCTTGAAAAATTTGAAGGCCCAAGTAGCCACTTTCAACCTGAATGGGAAGGCTTCCATTTGGTGGGAAGACCTTAAGAACATAAAAGGGATTCACGAAGAAGAACTATCTTAGGAACAGTTTGATAAATACTTGAGGAAGAAGTATCTGTCAGAAAATTATTTTGACGAAAATACTAAAAAATTCTATGAACTCAAGCTTGGGCAACTCACCATAGAGGAATATGTCAGCAGATTCCTCGAATTGATGAGGTATGTACCCTATATAAAAGTAGAAAAGGAAAAGGTGCAACAATTCATCAATGGACTACCTAAGGACTATCAGAACAGGATTGAGTTTGACAAGCCAAAGACCCTAGAAGATACTATCTGAAAGGCAAGATATTGTTATGAATAGCTTGGGCATTGGACAAAACCTCCTGAAGGCTGGAAGCAGAAGAATAGTTCAGGATTCCAGAAAAAGGGGTTTAAATCCCCAAGATTTAAAAACTATAAAAAGGACTCAAGGATGAGCTTCCCAATCTGAAGTGTAAACCAACATAATTTCCCCTCCCAAAGTGAAAATAAACCTTTTGGATCTACCCCAGGAAAGATTGATAACCCAAATAAAGAACCCTTAAAATGTTGGGGTTGTGGAGAATAACATCTAGTGAGGGACTGCCCGCATCGACAACAGAACAGTCAAAGAATTTACAATGTTCAAGAAGATACCACCGTCAATGACGTGGCCAGGAGTATGCCGCAAATTTATGCAGTCGTGGATAATAAACAAGCTAACCACCAAGCTTCAGTGGTGGAGATGGAAGGTATGATCACCAACCATCTAGTGTCTATTCTAATTGACCCTGGTTCAAATTTGAGTTGTATATCCCCTAAGAATGTTGATAAGTGTAAATTAAAACCACATAAACATGCCAAGCAATGGTTGGTACAGTTAGCCACTGGCACCAAAAGAAAGGTAGAGGAGGTCATACCAGCTTGCCAATTCACTATAGGTGAATTCCCCACCCAAGCAACCCTTAACGTATTACCCCTAGGATTGTATGACCTATTGATTGGTATGAAATTGCTAGCCACATATAAATCCAGACTAGAATGTTACCATAAAACCTTAAAATGTATAAGTGAAGAAGGAAGAAGGGTAACCCTTCGAGGGATCCAAAAACCTGTCTCGGTGAGACGAATATCAACCCTTCAAATGAGAAATTATTGCATAAAGGGATGTCCAATATATGTGATACAGGTGTTGGAATGAGTTGAAGAAGACAAACCAAGCCTCAAAGACCACCCCACACTAAGAGAATATAGAGATGTATTTCCGGAAGAGGTACCGAGTTTACCTCTGAGAAGGGACATTGACTTCTTGATAGAAATTGCACTGGGAGCGGTGCTAGTGTCTAGGACACACTAATGGATGAGCACACCTGATCTAGTTGAGCTTAAATTACAACTAAAAGAAATGATGGACAGAGGCTATATCCGACCTAGCGTGTCTCCATGGGGAGCACCAGTCCTGTTTGTGAAAAAGAAAGATGGTACCCTCCAATAGTGCATAGATTATAGACAACTCAATAAGGTAACCATAAAGAACAAGTACCCCTTACCCAGTATCGATGACCTATTCGATCAATTGGGAGGTGTTTCCATATTCTCAAAGATTGACTTGAGATCTGGATACTATCAAGTCTGAATCAAGGGTGAATACATCCAAAAAACTACCTTCAGGATGAGATATGGTCACTATGAGTTTATGGTAGTACCATTTGGATTGACCAATGCCCCTGCCACTTTTATGTTCTTGATGAACAATGTGCTCAGCAAATTCCTAGACAAATTTGTACTGGTTTTTATTGACCATTTATTAATTTACTCCAAGAATAGAGAGGAACATGCGGAACATCTTAGACTTGTACTTCAAGTGCTAAAATAACATCAGCTCTATGCCAAATTTAGCAAGTGCAACCTTTTCCAGAAGCAAATACATTACTTGGGCCATGCCATATCTGAAGAGGGAGTAGCAGTAGATTTTGACAAGATCAGGTCTATCATGGAATGGCCTACCCCAAAGGACGTTTCAGATATCAGATTGTAACGACCCTTAATTATTAAGATGTTTAATTTAATAAATAATCCTATTTTTTTTTAAATTAGCTAAACTATAATTATTTATTAAATAACCTTAACTAATTATTTGTTATTAATTAGTTATTCTTGACTATGCTTAATTTAAGTATAATTAACTCTTTAATCAATATGGTTAATGATTAATTTGATTATTAATTAATTAACTAATTAATAAATTATTAAATAAGGGGTGGATAATAAAATTTAATGTTTAAATTGGGTTACGTATCCCACAAGGGATAACATATCCAATACGTTAGGATAAGTAATGAATTAATGGATAAGGGTAATTAAATGGAGGGATAAGGAATTTAATGCAGGATGGAGTGTCGATGAAGGGAGGAGGAATAAGGATGGAAGGAAGGAGTTGGAGGAGGGAAACTATTCTACGGGAGACTGTTTTCTTGCTATGGGAGAGAGCCAAGAGGGGCTGTGAGATCTATTTGATCAGGCAGGCACCAAGTTGCTAGAGGATTTGGGCTCGGAGGGCCAGGATATCCGTAGATATCCTGGAGCTAGTTCGTTTTCCTAGTTGGCAGGGTGGACAAGAGGTTTTGGGCAATTATTTTCTGTGTTTGCAACATGACTGGACTGTGTAGCAGGAAGGCAGCTGACAGCGGAAATTAGCATCAGTGTTAAGGTACTCAATTCGAATTTATGCATTACTCATTGATAAATTTTAATTGATAAATTTTAATTGATAAATTTTAATTTTACTTGCATAATTCTTCTTTTATGAATCTGGTATAAATTGCTGAACATTTGGTAGGATTTGGTAGAGTTTTTAGATGTTATTTTTAAAACCAGTCATTACAATTGGTATCAGAGCTGTATTTGAAACACTGGAGCCTTAAGGGCCACGCTCCCAGCCCAAATTGCCCTCCGCTTAACCTGAAAACAACTCCAAGCCCTAGCTCTAGTCCATCCTGCAAACCAAACGAAACGCACTATTAATTGGTCATTACAATTGTAGATCTCACTCACTCACCGGGTTAATGTAAATTTTAATCTATAATCCAAAAACCAGGTAAAGAAGACATATAAAAAAAAATTGAATATAAATTTACCTTAGCTGGGATTGAATCATTGAGCGAACGTGCAGATTCAAAAATTGATACCGCTACCATTTCATGTCTAGGTTTAGCCTAGGAATTCAACAAGACTTGCATATAAACAGAACTAATTGTGTGCATTTAATCTTTAATCAGAAACAAAAAAAAATAATACAAGACAAGTCAAAGAGATTTTACAAGAGGGCGAGGATACCATTTCATGTTTCAGTTTAGCCTGGAAATTCAATATATGACTTGCATATAAACATAGTCAATTGTATGAAATTACAAAAACCAATGTAATTCGTGTAGTTCTCACTCTTGGCTAATTTAATTTTTCATTTATAACCAGGAAATCAAGAAAATAAGAAAGATACATGTGCAGAAATTTAAGTGTCTTTGAAGAAAAGGTTATTGGATATCAATAGTGAATCCAAAGAACAGAGATGTTCTCCCTTGTCCAAGTTTAGTTAATATACATATAGTTTATAAAAGACTGAAAAAAAATATTAAAATAAAAAATAAAAATAAAGAAACAGTTGGAAGAGAATCAATCTCATGCAAAAATAAAGATAGGAGAAAGAAGCCCTAAAGCCAGTGAAGAAGCAATGTTGCACAGGCACGGAAGAGAATCTGTGGAAATACTTGCAGTGCAACAAGAGAACATGTCCCACACTAACAGACAAAAAAAAACAAAGCCAACAGACATACCAGTAGAATGTGCGCATGACAAGAAATAATAGAGAATGAGACTTAGCATCCTGACCAAAACACAATGCAGTTTGAAAATAGACACCAAAATATATAAGTAAATAAAATAATTGTAGGGTAAAGATAGACATAAATGTAGCCTATATATGCATCGGCTCTGTGTTGACCAGTCTCTCCGGTGGCGGCTTGTAACAAGACAAGTCCAGGAGATAACACTGGTGGTGGCCGGAATATCGTTGGCAAATGACACAAAATAGCCCTACGTCGACCACACAGCACACCAGAAGAATCTCTATCGCCCTTGTTTCTATGACTTCCTTCACATAACGAAAGTCCCCAAGCCATTCAAGCTCGGCAGTAGCGGCCACAACATTCACAAACGCCAAGCCGTGAAGGAGGAGAACCCTACACGCACCTGTCCATGCACCTGTTCACACACCTACAACAAACACACACGGGCGCGTTAGTACTACCAAATTCCATAAACCAACAGCAAACACACAAGCCAAAACAACGCCAACACCAAACCCCAAAGCCCATACCTCGGACATTCAAAGGATGTTACTAAAAGAATATAAAAGTAGGGAACCAGGGCCCTGAAAACCCCCACAGAAAACAAACAAACAAGGGGCTTTGCAACGAAACCATCGATCAGAAGATAATAGCCCGTATTCTATGCACCGACAATCGATCTGGAAGATCGAAACCCAGACTTCCCCAGCCCAAAACAAACCATAAATCAATGAATCACCATACCTTTAGGGCTACAAATGAAGTACAGGGAAATAATCATCGAATTTAAGGGCAAACACATAAAAAACGTAAGAAAAAGAAATATAAACGCAGAGAAAATCAGGGAGAACCTCTTACAGCCTATTCTATGAGACCTACGCGCTAACCATCTACGCTAACCATATTCAACAGGAAATACGTTGTCCGAGCAATCGCCACGGCTTTGCTGTTGGCCCCAAGCGGCAGACGGAATGCTATAGTTTAGCACCTGCTGATGACTCTGATTAGGGCCATGTTCACATATAAAGATGTAGAAAACTACTTCAACCGGCAAATAAAGAGAATAACAACAAAAAACATAGCAATTATCGCAAAAATATCGACCCATCCATTCTCAGAAGAAACGTCTGGTGACGGAAAAACACAGCCAGCTATGAGAAGAAGCCATGGCAACCATGCTCCCTCATGCCTCCCTGCACAGGCGACCACAACAAATGAGGAGGAAAAATGGTGAGTTTAGGGTTTAAAGGTGTGGGCGGATATTTTATTCTGGCAAATGCAAGCGAGGGACACGTGGGCTACATGCGAGCCCACGCTGCCAACTTAGCCCGTGTGGCCATTTCATTTCATTCAAATTTGGTTTAATATTTGGCCATTAATATTTAATGTTTAAATTTATATAAATTTGGTATGGAAAAGTTCAAAATGTTTGTTGTATAGCATTGGAATGTAGTCAAATGACATGGTAGGCCAGTGGAAAGTTTCGATGGTAAAATTTCATTTATTAAGAGATTGAAGAGACTATAGCTGTGTTATGTACATGGCATTACAATGGATAAATTGTTAGACTAGCAAGAAGACCGGTACAGATAAGCAAATGAAGTTGTACCAGATCCAATGAAAGAATCGAAAAGAGAGAACTTCCTTTGAGAATTTATGTAATCGATTCCGTTAGTGAAATTTAATATATCTAATGAACACGATGGTTTGCAGGATGCTTTTGAGGCAAATACCCTAACCTCGTAGGTGATTACGGTGAAAATAAAATTTGAAATCAAGACCATTCATGACAGACGTGGATAGATACCTTACCGTTCGATCAATGTCAATGTGTTAACCGTGATAAGGATGAATATTTTGGTCCACGTGGCATAGAGTTGTAGCACATAATTTGGATGAACTTTTTAAAAGGTGGAAACTAATGGACATAAAGAAGAACGAACACTACTCTTGTCTTCTCCCGTGATAAATCCACTAAGGCAAAGGAATAAGCTTCATTTTCTCAACGAAGTGGACCTTTTATCCTTGTGGATAATTGTTGTACATAGACCTAGATTCTATAGTTTGGTGGAGAAAAGATTGTAATGCTATTTTATTATTGATGTTTGTGTGAAAAATAAAATAAAAAATTAATTTATATAAAGTATAAATTTATCTTTTATATAATTGTACTTTAGAGTTTATTAAAAATGTTACAAGATTAAATCTCTTCAAAGGTTTTTTATTATTAAAAAAAAAAAAGGTTTGCATCTCATAAGGATACCATTGATATTGGGTCTTATATCTTACATTAAAATAGATATAAGATAATTTAATCAAATTCACAAAATACACATTGACGCATAGCGTTTTAAGTCCAAAGTAATTTGAATGGTTCAAGCTTCCGGGGTGATGTAAGTCTTAATTGAATTATTGGAAAAGAAAAGTAGTTCTAATAAAGAGAATTTGTTGGGTAGAACTGTAATAAGGAGAATTGTAGAAAATAGTAGTAATATGGCAAATGAAGGAGAGTAGGAATACCACCATGGGATAGAGGACGACATAGGGGAGTTACAAATGAAATCACCTAGTACCAAGACATTGTGGAGATAATGAAGTGACAAAGAATTGGAAGTATGTGAAGTAAGTGGGAACCCGCGAACCCATGGTGGGAGTTCGAAGAATTAGCTAAGTATCAAGAATAAGTAATTACCAAGATATTCAAATATATGACCAAGTAACAAGAACAATAGATCAAACGACCCAGAGGGTGAGAGATTTGAACAACCCAAGAGGTTTCCACGTGTCAAAGATGAGACAACCCAGAAGATGAGTGATCTGACGACTTATGATGTCTCATAGA
>ML822609.1:27118-52794 GCA_009831015.1 Picea engelmannii | reverse complement strand
TTAATTTAATAAATAATCCTAAAAAAAAAATTAAATTAGCTAAACTATAATTATTTATTAAATAACCTTAACTAATTATTTGTTATTAATTAGTTATTCTTGACTATGCTTAATTTAAGTATAATTAACTCTTTAATCAATATCGTTAATGATTAATTTGATTATTAATTAATTAACTAATTAATAAAGTATTAAATAAGGGGTGGATAATAAAATTTAATGTTTAAATTGGGTTACGTATCCCACAAGGGATAACGTATCCAATACGTTAGGATAAGTAATGAATGAATGGATAAGGGTAATTAAATGGAGGGATAAGGAATTTAATGCAGGATGGAGTGTCAGTGAAGGGAGGAGGAATAAGGATGGAAGGAAGGAGTTGGAGGAGGAAAACTATTCTACGTGAGACTGTTTTCTTGCTATGGGAGAGAGCCGAGAGGGGTTGTGAGATCTATTTGATCAGGCAGGCACCGAGTTTCTAGAGGATTTGGGCTCGGAGGGCCAGGATATCCGTAGATATCCTGGAGCTAGGTCATTTTCCTAGTTGGCAGGGTGGACAAGAGGTTTTGGGCAATTATTTTCTGTGTTTGCAATAGGACTGGACTGTGTAGCAAGAAGGCAGTTGACAGCGGAAATTAGCATCAGTGTTAAGGTCCTCAATTCGAATTTATGCATTACTCATTGATAAATTTTAATTGATAAATTTTAATTTTACTTGCATAATTCTTCTTTTATGAATCTGGTATAAATTGCTGAACATTTGGTAGGATTTGGTAGAGTTTTTAGATGTTATTTTTAAAACCAGTCATTACACAAATACTTTATAGGCTTAGTAGGATACTATAGGAGATTTATAAAAGGATTCTCCAAGATTGGTTTTCCAATCACTTCCCTCTAGAAGAAGGGAGCTAAATTCACGTGGACACAAGAATGTGAAGAAAGATTTCAATCCCTGAAACACCTTCTGACCCATGCACCCATGTTGAAGATCATTGATCCCAAAAATGACTTCCTCATGTGCACAAATGCCTATAAGGAAGGGCTCGGAGGAGTCCTTATGCAAGGAGGAAGTGTAGTCTTCTATGAATCACGAAAATTGAATGAGCATGAAGTCAACTATGTGACCCATGATCTAGAGATGGCTGCCATAATGTAGGCCTTAAAAATGTGGAGACATTACCTCCTGGGAAGGAAATTTGTACTTATGATAGACCACTATGGATTGCGATATATGTTTGGCCAACCAAAACTCAATGCCAAACAAGCTAGGTGGATGGCCCTCCTTAGTGATTTTGATTTTGAAATCAAACATTTTAAAGGAAAGGAAAATAAGGTGGTTGATTCCCTTAGCAAAAGTATGAAAAAAATTCACCTGGCAGCAGTGAGCACCTACAAGACGAACGTCAAAGAAAGAGTCAAGAATGCATAAGAAACAGACACATTCTTCCAGACCATGACCTCATACCTGGAGAAAGAACCCACCAGAATAAAGTATGAAGGCTACCAGATGATAGATGGAGGTCTGCTAACTTATAGAAACAGATTGTATATTCTAGATTGTGATGACTTGAAGAGGTTCATAATAGATGAACTACATAAAAGACCATATACTGGTCACCTAGGATATCAAAAGATGATCACGACCACTAGGAAGAAATTCTATTGGCCTGGGTTAAAGAAAGACATAGCTAACTATTTAGCTAAGTGCCTAGAATGCCAACAGGTTAAAGAAGAACACTGACACCCAGTAGGAATATTGAAACCTCTACCAATCCTGAAATGGAAGTGGGAAACCATTTCCATGGACTTCATCACCGGATTACCAACATCGACCAAACAGAACGACACCATCATGGTAGTGGTGGATAAATTGAGCAATTATGCCCATTTTATCCTCTTCAAATTGACTTGCAAGGCAATAGATATCGCCAGCATATTCATGAAGGAGATATTTAGACTACATGGTATTCCTAAAGAGATCGTGTTTGACAGAGACACGAAATTTACATCCAACTTTTGGAAATCCTTCATGGTTGGTCTGGAGACCAAATAACTGTTTAGTAAAACCTATCATCCTCAAACCGATGGATAGACAGAAAGAGTGAACCAAATATTGGAAGAAATGCTAAGAATTCATGTAATGCATCAACCTAATAAGTGGGAAGATTACCTACCACTGGTGGAATTCGTCTACAACAACGGCTACCAAGAATCCCTGAAGACGAGTCCCTTCAAAGTCCTCTATGGTAGACCATGCAACACTCCAATTAGTTGGAGTAATATCATAAATAGAATTTCTATTAGACCTGACATGATGAAAGAAATGGAACAACAAGTGACTCAGATAAAACAGAATCTGAAGGTTTCTTAGAATAGATAGAAAAGTTACACCGACCGAAAAAGAACTCCAAGAGAATTCAAGACATGAGACCACATATATCTCATAGTTAGGCCCAAGAAGAGTTCCCTGAGGATGGGTGCTTGTGCCAAATTGGCACCTCGGTATTGTGGACCCTTTGAAGTTCTAGATAGAGTGGGACCTATAGACTATAGGCTAACACTTCCTCCCACAGTAAAAACACATAATGTTTTCCATGTTTCATTATTGAAGAAATATGTACATGATTCTAATCATAATTGACTGGTCTATGATCTAGGTGGAACCGAAGGGATAATTATTTCTAGAACCTCAATGCATACTGGATAGAAAGGAAACCCCACTCAGGAATTGAACTATTTCACAAGTCAAGGTGCAGTAGAAACATTTTGGCCCAGATGAGGCTACCTAGGAAATGTAAGATGCCATGAAACAGGCATATCCAATTTTGTTTACTTCTAAACATACATGTCATATTGATATATAGAACATCGAGGATGATGTTCCTTTAAGGGGGAGGGAATTGTAACACCATGTTTCCCCCAGTCTGTAAAAATAACTATATTGGCCAAGAACTATGGAAAACTCAAAGACGTGAACGTTTGATTTGACGAACCTTTTTTATGAAAAGTGGATGAATGTAAATTATGTTATGAATATGTGTTGCATGGCTGCTGGGAGGGGGATGTGCTAAAAGAGACCATGATGGCTAATGAGAGGTGGTGGAAGGGACTTGGAGTGGTTGCGTTAACTTCCACCGAGCCAGTACTGCACTGGTTTTACTTTCTCAAAGACCAAAGCAACTCTCTGACCCCGAAATGGATTTCTCATCAGATTGGTAGGTGGGGAGGATCCTTAAGGGTTAATGAGGGTATGGGGGTGAACCACCCATCCATAATAGCTCCCAGACCTAACCGTGGATAGGGAAATTAACACCACATGCAATCTTGCAGACAAAAAGGCAAGAGAATAAGTTTGGTAAGGGGGGAGAGAGAATGTGTGCAACAGGGATCGCAGGGAAGAACTGGAGCAAATATGGAAACATAGGGAATTTTGAATAGAGGAGAAGGAGAGTAACCTTCATCCTTGACTTCTGTTGAGATGGAAGTAGAAAATTGAACCTCAAGCATCGTGGTCTAGCTCGGGGGTGGCTAGTGGTAAATCCGTTTGGAGTCACTGAGCCTACAGTTGGGTGGAAACGAGCACCCCTCTCAGCAGTCATGTCACACCTAGTATTTTCTGATAAGTGTTATGTCTTGTATTTTTGAATTGAATACATGCTCATGTTTCTATGCTCGTAAATGGTTTCTGTATGGATTGTTTTCCTGTATTTTTATTTGGATACAAGGGATACATGCTTATACTTATATGACCATAATCGATCTATGTATAGAATGAGTAGGTTCATAATACAAGTTTGTTCCCTTGAGAATTGTCCTATCTACTTGGCTCCCGCTATGCCCTAGTTTAATTTCCCAAAGGCACTTCTCTCGGGAAGTTTCCTCGCATTCTAGAGTCGGAGTGAGTTCCTTGAAAGGACTACTATGATAGTAAACCCACAAGTTTACTTTACCCCTACCACCAAATTTATAGCTGAGAAAATTAGGAAGAAATTTACTCGGGTCACTAAGACTAGGTATAATTTACTGAAGAACCCCCTGAAAGATCTGTCAGAGCTCTATTTCCCATCGAACTTAACCTTTGCATAGGTAGGGAGGTGGACTTGGAAACGTCCTGAAAGTCCCAGAGTATTCAAACCCGTTCATCGACATTTCGACGTTTTGGCACCTGAGAATCCAAATGGAAAGACCCTTTGTCGTTAAGTCTCAGTATGAAAAACTCAAAATTAGTGTAGTGTGAATAGGTTTCGGAATTTCGGTGCTTCGACACCCAGGAGACCAAAGCGGAAGACCCCTCGTCTTCGCAAGTTGCAAAATCACGGTTCATGAAACTCTGGGAGGATCTGGAATGTCCATCAGAGGAGACGCGTGGTGAG
Organism: Picea engelmannii; assembly: GCA_009831015.1. NCBI lineage: Eukaryota > Viridiplantae > Streptophyta > Pinopsida > Pinales > Pinaceae > Picea > Picea engelmannii. Next base: position 48,421 of record ML822609.1, on the reverse strand, counting down.
CGGTCAGAGTTTAGGGAAATCTACGAGACCCTGTAATCCATTGGATCTCGTAGGAAAACAAGGGGCTTAAGGATGAGTGTCCTTCAACACCCTTAAGCTTAGGACGGATAGTGACCATTAGATCCAGATCAACGAGGTTCGTTGATCTCCTACAGGAATTTCCATATCGGAATTCGGGGATTTGAGTGATAGGAGTTCTAGAATCGTTGCATCGTGAACTCCTGGTTCACAAAACTCAGAAGAGATTTGCAGCCGTCGATCTAAATGAAGGGACGATTTCGGGTTTCAGGATTTGAAGAGTCAAAAGAATCGATTCGCTTTCATTTCAAACTTTCAATTACCAAAGTCTCGATACAGCCAGGACCGTCGGATTAGAGGAAAGATTTGTAGTCGTCGATCTCAACGAATGGATGATTTCAGGTTTTAGGGTTTGAAGAGTCAAAATACTGGACCCTCGGGCATTTCTAAGTCATGAAATGAGAAAGGTGCCTCTTGGCTTGGCCCGGGGTCATAACCGATGATCAGATGGAGGTGAAGCCCATGCTTGGTGCTTGAGTTGTACACGATGGGTTTTCAATGAAAGAATCGGCGGATTGGTTTAGTGAAGGTTCCGACAGGAAGAGCTAGCCTGTGCTAGGACCTTGTTGGAACTTGGGGATTCTGTCCCTTGAGAAAGAAAGGAGAAAAAGGTGGAAAAAAAAAAACCTATTATGCCATAGTGGGTGTGTGTCACCAGTTATACTAGCTAATAAGGATGACAAGGTAGAATTTATCTTCAACGCTAAGGCTATGAATGCTATCTTGAGTGGGCTTACAGAAGAAGAATTCATAAAAGTTATGCACCTAGGAACTGCCAAAGAAATGTGGGACAAACTCATTAGCAGTTATGAAGGTAATGATAAGGTAAAGGATGCAGCTTCAAACCTACAGAGTACAGTTTGAACAATTGAAGATGAAAGAGGATGAAACTATTGGAAAATACTTTCTAAGAGTTGAAGAAGTGGTAAATGCAATGAAAGAACATGGTGAATAAATTGAGGAACCTTCTTTAGTTCAGAAAATTTTGAGATCTCTCCCAGATAGGTTCGACCTGAAGCTCTCTTCTATAGAAGAACTTAATGATTTAAAAACCTTGGATTTTGATCAAATTTTAGGAACATTGACTACATATGAAATGAGAATAGTTAAAGATAAACCCACCTCCAGAGAAGCATCATTTAAGGCAGACAAGAATGAGGATTCTGAGCCTGATGAAATTGAAGAAAAAATTGTGAAGAGACTGAAGAAGGGATCAGGAAAATACAAAGGTAAACTTCCTTTCAAATGTTTCAACTATGGTAAGATAGGTCATTTTGAAAATAAATGTCCTCACAAAATAAAGGATCAGACATGTGGTGATGAGGAGAAGCACAAACAAATAAATTTCTTTAAAGAGAATAATTTTAAGAAGAAAAGTCTTTGTGTAAACAATGATGATGATCCTTCAGATGATGAAGACAATGACTCCTCTATTGAAGATAAACTAAATGACTTCATACTTATGGTCAAAGAGGATTATGATAATAAAATAATAGGAAGTGAGGCTAATGAAGAAGAAGTTGTGGTTGATATGGAAGGAGAACTGAACAGTGCACTGGAAGAGATTGACAGACTCAAAATTAAGAACAGAAAGCAAAAACAATTGTTGTTACAGTTCGAGAAAGACAGTAAAGAACCTAATGAAGAACTTGTCCTACTAAAAGTGGAATTAGAAGAGGCAAAGAAAATCGAAGACATTCTAAAATGACAATTATCAGAAAAGAAGGCAAGATGTGAAGCCTTAGAATAAGAAGTAGTGAAAACTAGGAAAGAGATGGAGAAGTTTCAAGCCTTGTACAATCATAATCTGTCAAGTATCAAAGCCTTAGAAGGATTAGCCACCATTCTAAATTAGAAAAGGAATCCAAAGCTTAAAACTGGTTTGGGTTATGAAGAGGGATCAAGTAGTGGTAAGCCAAGAAACGAAGAACCGATCGAGTTTGTCAAATCTACAACCAACGACAACAACAAACCTACAGAAATGAAGGAACATAATTAGCCTCCCAGGACGAGTAAAGAAAAAGGTGCTAGGACTGAATCTGTAGAACAAAGAAATAATGCACTCCCGACTCAAAGACATCATCAGCATGGAAGAAATCGATTTTCTCCAAGAAGACAACCATTTTCCAGGTACAAGGAATTCTTCTATGGATATTGTTTCTACTATTCTAACTTTGGTCACAAAGCTATAAATTGTTCCTTAAAACTTAGACATGAGAAACTAATATTTCAAAGGAATAAATATCTAGGACAACAAAGAATGATACAACCAAGTAACAAACCATCAAAGATTGCAAATTGCCAAATTAAGTCTAGAGACGTGCAACTAAGGAGGTCAAGAAATAATAAACAGTCAAAGAGTAGACAACACTGTAACAATAACTTTGACCTATTGATCAATGATATTGAATGCTACATCTGTCGTAACTATGGACATAAAGCTGTAGATTGTCGCTTAAAGAATTACAAGCCAGATTTGATCCCCACTGCTGAAAATGTCAAGGTTTGGAAGAAGAAAGAAAATGACAAGTGTGGACTAGTGTTATCAGCCCAAAGACAAAAGAATCTTTGGTATATTGACAGTCGATGTTCCAAACATATGACTGGAGACAAAAGTAAGTTTCTAACTCTAAGTGAAAGCAAATCAGAGAATGTAACTTTTGGAAATGATGCACCAGGAAACATTAAAGGTAAAGGAATGGTAAGGTTGAGTAATGGCAAAGGGAATGCTCAAGATGTTCTATTAGTAGAAGTTCTGAAACATAATCTTCTTACTGTTAGTCAAGTTTGTGACCGAGGATGTGAAGTCATTTTTACCTCTAAATACTGTAGAATAAAATTTGTGAATTCAGGACAGCTAGTTGCAAAAGGGATAAGAACAGAAAACAATGTCTATGTGTTAAAGGAGGAAAAAGAAGCTTGTCACTTAAGCAAGTATGATGAAATATGGTTATGGCATAGGAGACTTGGACATCTAAAATTTGACCACTTAATCAAGATCTAAAATCTCGAGGCAATAAAAGATCTTTTGAGAATATCAAAGCCCCAAGATTCTATGTGTAAACCCTGCCAGGTAGGAAATCTAACCAAGACATAGTTTAAGTCTAAGAGCTCTACTTCAATAGAGAAACCACTCCAACTAGTTCATATGGATTTATGTGGACCATCAAGACAGGAAGGCATAGAGAAAGAAAACTACTTCATGCTGATTATTGATGATTACTCTAGACTTACTTGGGTTGGCTTTCTCAAGGAAAAAGCTGAAGCATTTGAGAAGTTTAAAATATTTAAGTCTTTAATTGAGACTCAAACAAGAAAGAGGTTAAAGGCAGTAATATCAGACAAAGGAGGAGATTTTATGTCAAGTGATTTCAAGGAATTTTTTGATAAGCATGGGATCAAGAGAGAATACACAATCCCAAGAACTCCACAACAAAATGGAGTAGTTGAGAGGCAAAACAGAACAGTGCAGCAAATGGCCAAGTCAATGATGAATGAGAAGAACATTGGTGAAACCTACTAGGTAGAAGCAATACACACAATAGTCCATGCTCTTAACAAATCCCACCTCAAACCACAAAGTGACAAGACACCTTCTGAACTGTGGTATGGGAGACATGCATCAATCAAACACTTCAAAGTCTTTGGGAGTAAATGTTACATAAAGAATAATGATGAGAACCTTGGCAAATATTATGACAGGGTTGATGAGGGTATCTTCTTAGGGTATGCTACAAACAACAAAGGATACAAATGCTATAATAAGAGGTTGCATAAAATGGTTGACTGTATTTACGTAAAATTTGATGAAGGAATTCCAGCAAGAGAGGTGTACAGTAATGAGTCTTCTACAGAGGACACAACTAAAGATGAAGATGAACAAGTCCAAGAATCAGAAAACAAAGACTCTAAATCAAATGAAGACACATATACTTAGACATACTCAAATCAGCAGACAACTTCAAATTCCTCCTCTAGAATCACTCAAAAGAATCATTCTGGAAGTCAAATAATTGGTGAAAAAGACAAAGTTGTACAAACCAGGAGAAAGATAATAAAAAACACTAAACAATCAGATATATCTTTCATATCCATGTTGGAACCCAACAATTTTAATGAAGCTAGCAAAGATGACCATTGGGTTAAAGTAATGAATGATGAACTTGATCAGATTGAGAAAGCAATACGTGGGAGATGGTTCATAGACCTGAAGGTAAAAATATCATTGGCTCCAAATGGATCTTTAAGAATAAGTTGAATGAGCAGGGACAAGTTGTCAAGAACAAAGCAAGATTGGCCTGTAAAGGGTATGTGCAAATAGAAGGACTGGATTTTGTTGAAACATTTGTACCCATAGAAAGATTAGAAGCTATCAGAATATTTCTTGCCTATGCTTGTCATAAAAGGTTTAAGGTCTATCAAATGGATGTAAATTCATCTTTTCTAAATGGATATTTAAGTGAAGAAGTCTATATGGAACAACTAGAGGGTTTCAAACTGTTTGATAACCCTGACTTAGTATGCAAGCTGAAGAAAGCTTTATATGGGTTAAAACAAGCCCCTCGTGCCTGGTATCATAGATTGGATACATATCTCAAAGACAAAGGGTTCAAGAGAGGAACAATTGACAACAATCTATATATCAAAACAAAGGATAATGATTTGCTCATTGTGTTAGTCTATGTAGATGACATCATCTTTGAATGTAATAAGGATTCATTGGTACAATGGTTTACTTCTGCCATGGATTCTGAGTTTGAAATATCTCTGATAGGTGAACTGCCATTTTTTCTTGGTTTTCAAATTACTCAAAGGTCTGAAGGGATGTTCATTTGTCAAGAAACATATCTAAGCAAAATGTTGAAAAGGTTTCAAATGGAAGATTCTAAACCTGTGGCCACACCTATGGTTACAGGATGAAAATTAAGAAAGGATGATGACTCACCTGATGTTGATCAAAGTTCATATAGGTCAATGATAGGCAGTGTGTTGTACATCACAGCATCTCGTCCAGACATAATGCATGCTATTGGAATGGTAGGAAGATATCAGTCTGCACCTAAACAGAGTCATTTGCTAGCTATCAAAAGGATATTCAGATATTTGAAAGAAACAATGAAATATGGCCTATGGTATCCTAAGAATCGGAATTTTCAATTATCACTCTACTCAGATGCTGATTGGGCTAACTACATGGATGAAAGGAAAAGAACGAGTGGAGGTGTGTTCTTCTTAGGAGATTCTCTAGTAGCATGGTTGAGTAAAAAGAAAGGTTCCATTTCTTTATCAACTACAAAGGTAGAGTACATTGTTGTTGCTATCTGTTGCACTCAGGCATTATGGATGATTCATACACTTGCAGATTTGGAGGTAAAATACACTGCATCGATCCCAATTCATTGTGATAACAGTGCCATCAGTGTGTCCAATAATCTTGTATTCCACTCCAAGACCAAGCATATTCCCATAAAATACCATTTTCTAAGAGAGAAGGTCACCAATCAAATTGTTTAGGTCCATTACATTCCAACCACAGAAAAAATTGCAGACATCTTTACTAAAACCCTAGCCAAGACACAATTTGAATATCTCCGATAGAAGCTGGGTGTCATCCCGTCTCACATCTAAGAGAGTCCATCCTATTAGGGGGAGTTTTGTATTGATTGAATATCTGATACCTCCTAAAAATAATACAACAAATCAGGGGGAGCATGTTTTCTTTGACATTGATGTCAAAGGGGGAGAAAAGGAGTGATCCAGACTAGATGCTACAGTTGGAGGCCCAAACAGTTTAGCGCACTCGTTCAAGGTTGCCATCAATGCCAAAGGGGGAGATTGTTGGTATGTTTACAGGTAGGTGTTCTTGTAATTGATGGAAATATTAGAGTTTGCAGTGATGGAAAAATATGGACAACGTAAGCTCATAAGAGATAGTGCAGAGGTGCACTCATAGTGCAAGAGTGTGCTTGATGGAAAACAGGCAAGCAAGGAATATCAGCAGCGCAGGGATAATGACATCGAAAGTTCATAAGCGTAAACTCCATTTCAAATTTTTGGATACCGGGAGATTGAGAAGTCAAGAATCGAGACTCTTCAACACAAGAGTCCCAGAGTTGTGAAATTCGGAACCCGGAAATCCCGAAACAGGCACATCAACTGGAATTTCGGATACCGGGAGTTGGGGATTTCAAGAACTCTTACTACAGGAGTCCGGAAGTCACGATATGCTAAACCATGATATAATCTCAACCTTTGGATCAAGGAAAAAACTGGACCATCGATCCAATAAGTATACGTGGCAAAAGATCATCCTTTCGTTGACTGAAAAGTAAAAGGAATGGGGTTCCCTAACCTCTCAAACTCGCGATATGCAAAATTGAGAAATAACCTTAGTCTTCAGATCGAGGTTTGATATGGACCGTTGATCTGACTCCATTTCAAAGTTTCAGATACTGGGAGATGGAGGAATCAAGTGTCGAGACTCCTCATCACAGGAGTCCCGAAGTTGCGAAGTGCGGAAAGCCAAAGAGTTGATCTGACTCCATTTCGGAGTTTCACAGATCAAGACTTGGAAGTGTCGAGAACATTCACATCAAGAATGCAGAAATCATGATATGCAAGATCGCGAAGTGATCTGGGCTGACAGATCTAGGATTTGAATGTGGCATACCACGTCAAAAAGAATAGGTGGAAGACTATGACACGTGGCATGATCAGACAACGACAAGTGTCAAGTTGATTTGACATTTCAAGTCACTAGAAATCACAATTTTGAGTGACACGTGATAGCCACTCGAGTCATGACATGTCATCGAGTGATGCAAGACTGACCTCACTCTGGGAGTTTTTTCTTAGAGAGTTTTAATTCCATCACTCCCCCAAAGTCCCAAAGGATAAAGTCTCGGGCCAGAGGATAGCCTTCCGATCACCATTGATTGAGGAATGTTGATCTAGAGATCAAAGTGCTTGTGTGATTGGAGAGTTTTCATATTCTAGTGGTCACATCGTCAAAGAATTGTAGAAGAGAGCTTGAAGCGGAAGGTTCATTTCGTAGTTTCAGGGATCGAGACATGGAGCGTAAATAAATCTTCACATCAAGGAAGCCGAAATGTCGAATTGAAAAATTGTGAAAGTGCTTTATGGATAAGCACTTGGTCACTGATGGTGGCCACATCATCAAAGAGATGTAGAGAAAATCTTGAAGTGGCAAGCTCCATTTTAGAGTTTTAGGGACCGCGACTTGGAGAGTCGAGATGCCACACAACAGGAATTGTCAAAATGTGAAAACACCTTTTGGTGTAGTCTATGGTCACAACCATTGATCACATTGGTGGAAGATGGAGGAAGGAGCTAGTGCAACCAAGATCCATTTTCGAGTTTCGAGGATCGGTACGTGAAGCGTAAAGAAACCTTAACCACAGGAATCACGAAATGCCAAAATGTGAAACGAAAAAATAAACGAAACACCCTATGGATTCCATCCAATGGTGAAGGTGATTTTGAATATGATCGAAGAGCTATTGTTGCACTTCATAGTGTAACTGTTAGAAATGAATGATGGTCTTTTCCAGAGGATGAGCTCGACTATGATGAAGAAGATGAAGAGTCTCAACTGCCAAAGAGGACAAGGAATCTCAACATACCACCCAGTGATGATGGACGTGTGGGTTGAACCGCCAGAGAAGCTGAAGGATTGCAATGATGATCAGGCAGAGCACTGGACATGAGGAGAAGATGCAGAACAGAGAGAAGGCGTGGCATTATGGAGTGGAGGGAACACCCTAAGGTGGAGAACATTGGAGTGGTGAGATCATGCAGAAGCATGGTGCATATTGCATGCACAAGGAGAACATAGACTATAAGAATGCTAAACAAAGAAAAGAGGTGAGAGTTGTTGTTGAGTGTGATTGACGTGTGAAGAAGGAAACAAAGTGCAGTAGCAGAAATGAATAGAAGAGGTTTGGTGAATTGAATAGATAGGGCACACAGAGCATAAATGGTAGAAGAACATAAAGTGTAAGAGGAGCGTGCAAAAGACACTGATGCAGATAGAGTAGCGTAGTGTAGCAGAACAATGATGAGACTAGTAAGTTTTTTAAGAAATTTATATCATTGTAATAAATGGTATTAGAAAATATTTATATTTCAGGGTGGTAATGAGGTGCTAGGGAGGACGATTTTCCTTAGAGGTTCAAGTGGGTTCTTGAATGCAAGGAGTTGTAGCTTCTATCTGGTTGCAGCCAGAGAAACCAGGGTGGCAGGGTGGTGCAAGGGAGAACTGTTGTTCTCTGTTATGCAGGTTGGTGCCTGTATGACTGGAAGTTGGTGCTTCCATCCAGTTGGTGCTAGAACACTTAGGGAGTTGGTGCTTCCTTCTAGTTGGTGCTAGAGAAACCAAAGAGTTGGTGCTCTCGGCAAGTAGCAGGTTGCAAAACAAAGGTTGTAGCCTCATTATGAGTTGGTTCTCATATGTGTGATAATGTAAAGAATGTAAATATTACTTATCATATAAAGACGAAGAGGTTTTTACCCTTTATGGGTTTCCTCAGGAAATATCTGTCTCACGGTATCTCATATGTGTGACTGATGCTGAATGTTCCATTGCTTATTTCCCTACATTATTGTGATTTTCATTGAGTGCTTTGAAAGGAGTTTAAAATAAGCATGATTGTTTAAGCATGGTAACAATTGATTCACCCCCCCCCCTCTCAGTTGTCCAACACAAAATTGGGTCCATTACCCAAACCTTTGTGCTACTGGAATTCACTATCGTACTTTCTCCAAGGGTTGACATCAATCTACAATATCACTCTCCAATAGTTGACATAAATGACGACCAACAATCCATACCAAATATCCATCAACCTAAGCCAACTATATGACACCTTCGATACTTACCACTTTTCATCATTGTCCCTTTCATCTTCCCCTAGGTTCATGAATTGGGTTTTCCACTCTAGAAAGGGTTGTACCTTGTCGTGTGGGAAGAAGGGGCTAAAGGCCCAAATGGTAAAAGTAGTTGAAAAAGTTTAAAATCTAAAATGAAACCTTTGAGATGCTTCACCCAGGGATTACCAAGAAATAAATAAAAGGCTTCTCAGTAAGGAAAGGGGACATGTAAGATAAAATAAAACTCAAGGTCTAGTTGGTCGATGGGAGGTCTCATCATGAGCCAACCGATTAGGTCCATTGGCATGTAGCGGTATGATACTATCATATATATGGTCACCAAACCAAGGTGGTGTCTCTTGGTGGCATAGCCAAGAGAAAGGGGGTCTCATCACAAACCAACCTTCTCATTTCCATGAAGTGCTTGTGGGTAACATTGTCACCACTAGTCACCATGCCAAGATAGTGTCCCCCAACAATAATCTTGAAAATAAATAAAAATAAGACAAAGAAGAAAAGGAATTGAATGCGATAGGAAACAATGACATCCATGAAAAGGTGTATTTCTCCCTCTACAGAGGCACCCATAGGAAAGACCTACATTTCCCTGTTATCACTCCACCATTTTCCCAAACATTCCCCATCACCATTTCACACGCTTACATGACCTAGATTGGTCTTCACTTGGGAAACACCCCAAACTTGAGGATAATTATCCCAATATAACATCTTGAGACCCTCTCCAAACCTGAATTTTTAAACCGCATAATGTCTTTAAGCATTTGTTTGGATGAAGGGGGGTTTTATGCACATGTTTGGGTAATTCAATTATTGGATGTGATTGAAATTTCTATGATCCCTATGATTTATGATACTATGGAGGGTGTACTTGTTGTTGCTGGAGGACCATGCCCGATGGAAAGGGACATAAGGGGAGATCATTACCTTGGACCTCCGTGGGGATAAAATCCTACCAGATGGATGTTGTGATCCCAACCAAGGGCAGGTAGACACCAGAGGATGGTACCAGAAAGAAAGAAGGATGTTTCCCCCAAGACAATCTGATAGACCTAGACCTAGGGGGTCTTTCCCTTCCACCATTACATTGGCCATTGAAGGCCCCTAATGTCACCATGCTTACCCTTGACGTCATCCAGTTATTGTTTGGGCATTTATGAGGACGATTTAGTGCTAGTTGGCATGTGTGGTAACATTTGAGGCCTCTGGAAAACTAGGGTTTTGCACTTGAGTCCTAGAATTCCATGATGGGGGCCTAATGTAACCTTAAAGGGGCATGACATCATCCCTAAAGAGAAATTAGGGTTTTAATTGTTGAATTTATGTAAAAAATGGATTTTTGATGTAAATTGGCCATATCAGCCTTTTAATGACCTAATTGTAATTAAAGGTCATTGACATTGTATAAATAAGAGATAAAACTCTCATATTTTTTCATCATTCACTCATCACTTAAGTATGGGTCTGAAATTTGTCCTTCCTTAAGGGTTCTTAGCTTAAATTAGTGGTGCACACTTCTTGGAGGAGACATTTATTGGTGTATTTTGGCTATTTTCACGTAGAGGATATTCAACTAGTGTGATTTTCTTGATTATTCTTGGTGAAGTAAGTGGAAAATATGCATTTCATTATTTTGAATGAATTCTTATGGTTAATTTTACTTTTTTCATGTTTAAGATTATGAAATTGCTTGCTTGAAACCCTAGGGGAAAGACATATGTTATTACCTTTTTCCTTATAATCTTCCATGTGCTAAAATTTCTTGAAAGGAAAATAACTTGAAGTAGATACTATATCCCTACCATTGTATCACTCTAGTAACCCTTTGTCCATTCCTAATTGCATATTTTATTACAATTTGTTCAAAGAAAGGAGAAATTGGTAGGGCCTAACCATTGTTACTTCCTAGCAATTAGCTCTTGGAGGTGGATGTTTTTAGGCCTTTGGATACCAACAACTTTCTTATCCATTCCATCCCTTGGACATGCCATTATCATTGCTATCTTTCCTCAAAGATGTTTTTCTTCCATTAGTGACTCCATTTACCCTATAAAGGAACTAGACTAACATCTACAAGTGTTGATTGATCAAACAAACACTCATACTTTTATCCTTGAATCCTTTCCTAACATTTTCTAACTCTAAATTAGACTAACTTCCAAACTAACTTGTTGTTGTAGAAAAACATTACTAGAACCATACAAACATACATTGATTTGATACATTTACCTACAGAAATTGCACTAAAACCACTCAAAACTCAATTGTGATAATTGCTAGTCAGTATACTAGGTAAGTGCTAACCTTGTATCGTGTTTTCTTGCACTTTTGACAATTAGAATTTGTTGGTGTTGCAAAATATTTCTACTGCCATCTAACTACAGAACATTCTCTACAAAAGTGACATTAAAACATAGCTAAACATTGCCAACTTTGCTTGTGACAATTTATTATCAATTTTCCTAGTCAAAGTCACTTTTTCTTGTCCTTTTCAAGCAATTTCAAGGCATAAATATTGTGGTTGTTATAATTTTTTTTTTTTTATAAACTGTTGCATTACTACAAATTCATATCAGCTATTACTTTGTGAAGGTTTATTGTCTTATTAAGTATTAACAATCATTTGGTACTTGGAAAGTGCCTCTTTTTCCTTGTTGTCTTGTTCTTGGAAGGGACACAATATTATCCATTTGTTGCATCCTTTAAGACATAAAAGAAACCCTTGATTTGAGTGATCTATGAGAGGGGAAGGATTTCCTTGGAATTACTTGCGTTAGCCTTCTCAAACCCCCCAGGTCCCTTGGGACATCTCCACTAGGGTAGTCTTGACATACTCCTAAATAAAAAGGTATCTCCTATTAAGGTGACAATGATAAGTTATTCCCAGTTACATCAATTTTGTATCCACTTGCCTTGGGATTTTGAGAAAGTACAAATTGTGTGATAACAAGACCTTCACCATCATTTTCTTATGATTAATTTCTTCATTTTTAGCTGTAATATCATATTTCTTTCTTTCTCCTTCATATTTTCTTCTGCATATCTCTCTATGAGATATTCTTCTTTTTGGACCTTCTCTTTATAATTGTGTTTTTGGAGATTTGTCATCTCCTTTCTTCTTCCAATTTTTATTATATTTTCTCCTTGAATTGAATGACATATTTAAGGATTGAATTTTTGAAATCATACAGCTTTGGGATTTCTACCCAAACCTATCATAGTTGTAACATCTCATTGTATGACACAATTATCTCCAACATCTAATTGAGTTTTTGGATTTTCCTGCATATCCTTTCTCTAGTTTCTTGCAGTACATTGCTTCATGGCCAAAGTTATGAAAAGAAAAACAATATCCATTGAAGGTGTTTCCATTCTTGAATTTATTTTGACTTGAGAGATATGTATTTTGATTTTCTTCTTCATATTTACTTCTATAGGTTCCTTCCTTAGCAAAGTTCATGGCTTGTAATTGATTTTTGATTGCATTGTTTCCTTTTGAGAAGGATGATCCTTTCCCATGTTTGAAAATGGTGCTCCACTTGTCATTTTATTCTTTCTTATTGTATCCAAGACCACTTTTGTCATCAAATGATATTTGACTGTTCCAAATCTTATCTAGGATAACTGATCTATTCTAGAAATTGACAGTTTTATTTGTCTTTTCATTCATCTTTTTGAGATTGACTATTTCTAATTTCATCATGTGACATAATTATTCCCTTTTGGATGTTTTTAGCCTATCAGATTCTTCATTTTTCTTGTCCTCCTTGAGTTGAATAATTAAATTTGCATTATTGTATTCATTTATCTTCTTAAGGTTGATCATTTCAGATTTCAATGTGTGACATGTCTCTTCCTTTTTAGTCAACAGAATCCTCAGGGCTTCTTCTACTTCCTTAGCATGTTCAAGTTTATTTTTTAGATTGATGACTATTTATTCCATATCATCCAAGACTTATTTTCATTTAATATTTTTTTCATATGTCTTAAACTCTTCCATATTTTTTGTTAGATCAAAAACTTTAGTTTTCAATCTTTTGATTTCTTCCTTGTTTTCTAGCTGAATCCTTTTGAGGTTGATGGCTTCTAATTACAACATGTGGCATGATTCTTCCTTTTTAGTTAATTGGATCTTCCGAGGTTATTAATTTTTCTTAGATTCTTCAATTTGAGTCATTAGATCTACAATAGTACTTTCATTTGTCTTTTCGAAGTTAATGATTTCCAATTCCAACATGTGGTAAGAATTTTCTTTCCTAGTTAACTAGATCTTCAGGAGTTCTTCACTTCCTTTAGTTTCCTCAATTTGAGTTTTTAGATTGTTAACAAATTCTTCTGTTTGTTTTAGTACTTCTTTTATTTTATTTTCATGTATCTTTAATTCTTCCATCTCTTGTGTTAGATTAACAACTTCATTTTTCAATCTTTTGATCTCTTCTTCTTTGTTTTCTAACTGAATCTTTTTCTCATGTTCTTCATGGTTAGATTGATCTAACTATTGTAGTAGAAACTCATATTTTTGTTGAAGTTTCTCCAACGAGTGCACATAGTTTTGTACTAAATATTGTCAAGAGCCTCTATCGGAACTTTAATATGTATATAATTTCTTGGTTCCATACGAATCTCTTCTATTGCAACTGTAGCATTAGTCTTAAGATTATGCAATTTTTCTTTAGTGACTACTGAGGTATGCCTCAATTCCTTGATGACATTTTCTTCTTCATTGCTGACTAAAGATTGAATGAATTCCTTTATTTCATTCTGATTAGAAATATCTTTCTGTGTATTGTTTTCTTCAATCTGATTAGAATTCTCCTTTTCTTTATCATGTTACTTATCTTGATAAGAATTCTCTTCTTGTTGTGTTTCATTCTAATAACAATTTTCTAGGTGGATCCATAATTATTTAGCATATTTGAAGTGTCTCATCTTTTCTTTGACTTGGTCTAACAATCCATCCCATATTTCTTTTAAGGATAATGAATTGTTTCTCCTTGCTTCCTTTGTAGTTTTGGTTTTTCTCTTTGAAGTAGTTAAGTGCTAGGGCTTACTTACTACTGAATCCCAAAATCTAGATCCTCTTAACTTCAGATATCTTTTCATATTTTCCCTCCATTATGAATAATATGTTTCATCAAATAAGGAAGCTTCATTTGTGGAGATAGAAATTTGTCCACCCATTTCTTCGGAATCTACCTTGCATTGTTTAAACTATGCTGAAGGCACCCGCTCTGATACCAATTGTTGAAATGTACACTTGAGACAGAGTGGGGGGAGGGGGGGGTGAATCAGTGTCACAAAACTTTGGACAATTTTCCACTTTTCATAAATTAATTGAAGAACATATATTTATTTCAATTTCGCAACCAATATATAAAAGAATAAATATTTTATCTATTTATTTAAATTGAATGAATACATAAGATCAATATTCATCTTCAAACAATTATGAGAGACCTGAATCTCTGTTACAAGACCCATCTTGTAATTCTCAGATCCAACTACGAAATGAGGAATCCAAACCTCATAACAAGACCCAGATTGTTGATCTCAGATCCAACTAAGATGTGAGGAATCCAATCCTTATACAAGACCCATATTGTACACATGCACCAACCTAACAGAATGAACCTTCATTCAATCCATTATATATAAATCCATATACTTCAATAAATTCAACTACCTCTTTTGTTCACATTACTTGTTTGTTTATATAATCTTCCAATTGGTGTGAACTTGAATGATTGTGTCTTTTGACAATGAATCATTGCACCCTTTCATTTATTTTAGTAATAATAACTTATATTATTATTATTATTATTGATAGTTTGTTAAAGAATTCAAATCCTTTGTAAATTGTTTCAACATTTTAACCCATCGCTAATTATTCCAAACAATTGCTTCCTTCAAACCATTCTTTTCAAATGACCATGGGATCTTTACTACATACTTAATATATATTTTAGATTATTTCATTATTATTCATATAATATCATGCCAAGGTTAATTCGTCATCATAGATATGTTGATAAACCTTTAAGAGTCAATCACAGTCATGGGTCAACTTCGTTATTTTGATCCCACACTTTTGTTGCATCCTTAGTTCTCATTAGATCCGAATGAAGTTATTACTTTTCTATTTGATGCATTTTCCTTTACCTGGAATTGATAGGTTCTTAACTTGTGACTCCCCATTTTTTTTCATATGACCAAAGTGATGTGACCAACAACTAGATACATAAGGTGCATGGCTTGTTATGTTTTATCCTATAGGGACTTCATTTCACCAAGCCTCCGTATACTGTGACCAGGTGTTAACCCAATTGACCCTTTATCTCATCCCCACTTTTATATCACTTTGACCTGTGATTGAGGGTGGTGTATAAGTGATAACCCAAGAGAGTACTTAATTTATTATCGATGGTCACATTTTAATTGCATTCCGATATGTATGACTGTCGTTACTTAGGGGCTTTGTCCTTCAATATTTCCAACCTCTACAATCATTCTTTTAAAGAACTTATTTCTCACAATTTTGTATCCTTATCCAATGGTTGGGATTCAATCATGAGATGGACAACTATCATTTGCTCTGATAATTCGTGACTTCGGGAATTTGTTATTTTTATAAAATTCCAATTCTCCTAAACTAAATTTCATGGGTGTCCATAAACTTCAATGCTCCAGTTTTTATTTCAGATCTTCGGTACTCCAGGACTCCAGGTTACTAGAAATCTGGAGTAGTTCAATTACTCCGGAGTGATAACCTACTGAATAAGTCATAAATTGGTGGTGACCTCTTGTTGTCAGTTAACACCTCCGCTTATGATATCCTTCCACTATGTTGATCAATGGTTGAAAACAATCTTGAATTAGATCAATAGTTTGAGCTACTTCGTGATTTACGCTTTATTTTATCCTTCGAATGTACTTGATAAACGATCGAGAATGCTCCTAAATTAGATCTACGGTTAGAATTACTTTGTGATTTCTGCTTTATTCTATCCTTCCAATGTACTCGATCAACGGTCAAGAATGCTCCCGAATGAGATCAACGATTAGTGTTAAACTGGGCCTTTGATGCTTCAGGCATTTGTTGGTGGTAGAAACTATTTTCCCCCGAAGGACATACTCCCAGAGTGATGTAACTTGCTGACGTAACTGTTGACTTGGAAATGGCCAATTGGATACCATGTGTCCTTTATATTTGTGATTTATATGTACCTAAAATGCCAACTAGACCTTGAAACTTGTCGCCATTTGATTGTGCCATGTGTCCTTCCTAATGTGGTCTTTACTAACATGGGTTTCATGATGTGTCACATGTCCTCATCTTGAATATAATGGTTGTAGGTTCATCCAAATCCTTGATCCAATGAATGTGATCAGTTCTAGATCAATGGTCTCGATTCATTTCGGCCTTTAGGACTTCAAGTTATTTTCTTTTCCCACTTCCCAATTCTCATCGAGTGAGATTCCCCGAATAAACCTCGAGTAACTTGAATTCATATAACGATCCTTATTTGACGTGGAAATCTTAATATGATCCAACGGTTGTCGAGAATTCGAATATCCAGGATATCAAGCCTTTGGCCTTGCTTATCCTTTCCTTCCATTTTATTTTGATCGGATGATTGAGAATGACTTTGGCCTTTGGTGTAATTTCATATGTTCTTGGCTTATTTTCTCCGGAGTGGTCAATGTCGGAGTTGACTATCTCCTGATTTGATGGTTCTTGATTGTCCCAAAATGATAATAGATGACTCCTGTGCATCATCTCTTCTGAGCCTCCTGTGCATCATCTCTTCTGATATTTTGGGTTTATAATTGGATTCCAACTAAACCAAGATCATTTATTTGTTGGGAATTTAATCCCTATCATGTTTCTGCAATGCACTTTCCCTTCTGATATTTGATTAAATTTTTTTCTTATGATCTGTTTCATCTCTGTTTCTCCTGATATTTTTAATACTTGTTTGTGCATTCATTTATGCATTGATCTTTAGTCGCTAACCCTCCTAAGATCTTAATTATTTATACTTCATTATTCCTTATGTACATTTATTATCTTCATGCTACCTCTCCTGAGCTTTAGAATCGTACGATCATTGTTGATCTTATCATGATCAACAATGATCACGAACTGCTTCTTCCACTAGGTGATTTTCCTCTTTCCTAAGGTGGTCTTCCTTTTTCTCTAATTATTATACATGTTTGACTCATGTTGGCATCAATGAAAACATACTATCGATATTGTCAACATAATTCATCTTTTAGATACATGTAGAAATTAGAGACTACATATGAGAGGAAGCATTCATTGACTAAAATTCTACTACCTTGGTGAAAAGTAGAGTAAGATTAATATTTCAAATAATTCTAGTGCTTGATGGACGGCAGAAAGAACACCATTCCATAGATTAAATGATCGATATAAGAGATACAATTCCATCCTCTTTTAAAATAAAGATATTCATATTGATAAAATACACAATGCATAACAAAATCTTCTCCTTAAGATCCATTGTCTTAGTAGAAAGAGGGAGGACTCTCGGACCCCAAAATCATAAGTAAGCATTGAGAGATACAAGATGCGATGAATTTGAACTTGATATTACCTAATTGTAAAGTGGATCACAATAATGCGTCCAATAATATTCATACCTTTCTTTTAAGTGATGTAATAATAAGAGTATGAGGTTCGTTTAGTTTTTGTATTATCTTAAATTATTATGTTTATTATATCAAATTTAATCAAAATATTTTAATACTAATATTAATTTATCTTAAAATATTTCATTTTTCATAATATTTTAATTTTTGATAAATATATTTTTCGAAGGAAAAAAAAAATATTTCTAATTTAAGTAGAAATGAAAACATACCTTTAACATATGCTTCGAACCACTATGGAAAAGATAATTTGGATGGAGCTTTTGAACTTGCCATAGTCTATAGACCCCACTCTCCTCTGTATATATTTTTTGTTTTCTAGTTTGTTTGTGACCTGCAGGACTAGCCTATGGCTTGAGAAAGCGCAACTCATGGGAATATAAGCTTTCAAAATCACCCAGGGATCACACCCAACCTAATCCACACCAACCCTTAACATGGCTAGTTTTTTTGTCCCCGTAGGTTTCGAACTGGTGACTTTAACATCACAGAGGGCCTTAACAACACATGTCTCCACCGACTGTCCTACACCTCGGGGGCCACTCTTTTCTATATTAAATAATCCAAAATAATGACAATTATTCCTTTGTATGGACCCTAAAATAATATATACCAACATTATCTCTAAATCTATCAAAAAGTATCCCCCCCGGGGCAGCTTAATTGGCAAGTGTCATGATATGAAGTGTTATGTTCGATGATATTTCGAGTTCAAATCCCCCCAACTTACCCATTCTTGAAAAAGGGGAATACGTATGGAACCTGAAGGTTATAGTGGTAGTGATCAGAATCTACCTTATGTCACGCGAGTACGAGACCACCCAGTTGTTGATTCTGCCAGATACAAAAAAAAAAAAAAAAAAATCTATCAAAAAGTAATTTGGTAATTGTTGCAAGTTGAGTTCCAACTATTTTGTTTACTATGATTAAGGTACATGTGTTAAGATATAGATACTCTTTATATTAGTAGTTCATATGAGTTCAAATTTACTTCCCTATTGATCATGATGAATATAGTTGGCCACCCAAATCTTCCACTAACTTAGAAATGGCCATACACCTTGTCAAACTTACAACAATTTTTATAGGTCCCAAAATGTTGGCTCATTTTTCAAGAACTTCCTATGGGTTTTGGATGATTGACATGGATTAGAAGCCTTTGATATATAGGAAATAAAACGAATGAGCTTATAATGAGCTTTGTAATGGTCTAACAAATTCCCAAAACAATGTTTGTATGCGAAAGTTGCAACTCCATGAAGTTGTCTTATCTACTTATAGGCTCATTAAGCCCCACATTCCTTTTACCAATTTATCTCTTATGATTATGATTTTGTATTTTTGTATTTTTTCCTCTTATGTTTTTAGGATTGATGCTAAAAGGTAGTTTAAGCCTCTTGTAATGAGCATTTTTCAAATGAGCACACGTGACACATTTCTTCTAAAAAATAAGCTACCACCATTATAGCCAATTTGTTTTGCTTCACATATTGTGATGCTTGAATCACTATTTCATTTATTAATAGAGTTCGGGTTTCACCATATTACCACCCTATTTTCAATGTATCTTTGATATTTAACTTTTTATTTCTACCCTCATTTAGTTCCTAACATAATTTGGATTAGTGGTATCAAAACAATCTTCTCTTCTTCTTCTTTTTCTATATGTGACCCTAATGAGGTCAACGTATAGGGAATTGGGCCTACACAATTCTAAACAAACAAAAATGTATTTTTTTAACATCTATGCATGGGTAGACACTTATTGGTATAATATCAAGAGAGATAAAAACATTGCAGTATAAGGGCAAGAGATAGTTTTATTTTAAATATGATTATCTATAACAAAACAATGGTAAATGTGTCCCTAACTAGTAGAACAAATGACATAGCAGGAATAACCAACCTCACGATGTCTAGTCCAAGCCACATACAAAGAAGTGTAACAAGAATTTGAAGGACACTAGAAAGTAGTTTGGAATCAACAAAATACTTTAATGCAACTCTAACATATGTTGTTCCAAACAATCCTTGTTGGCTTAGCTAAAAGACTCAAAATCTAAATATAGCTTAGACCCTAATTTTGAGCTAGAATAGGGAAAACAAATCATTGATGTGGAACCTAATGTTACCATCCCTACTACAAAGGTATTGATATTAGTATAGGTTGTCAATAAATTGAATTTTTTGATGATGTTTTTCCCCCAAAATTACACCATTGGTTAAGATATTTGTATTACTTAGCAATGTCACCTTTTCTATGGAACTAAGCCCTTGCAAGATGACGCATTGTCCGATGTTGAACCATTTGAAGTTTTTTATGTTATTTGAAGAAAACCGTATATGTGGAGGCATCATATATTTGATGATTCTAGGCCATAGATGGTCATTGTTACTTTAGTATTTTAGATCTACATGATACCATATGTAGTCTTAGCAATGGTTCTCTCTCTAGTCACATCTAAGAAGTGAAAGAATATAATATCTCAAACTAGGAGCTTTGTCATATTCATGGTTCCATTAGAGGAAAATGGAAGTTTACTATAACTACCAATGACTCTCTAATGGGATATTATATACATAACATAAATATGTGGAAACGATGGTGGACGAATACAATGATATTTTTTCGTCACCCATACGAGTCACATATAGTGGTATCTATGCACTATTAGGTAAAGCATACAATTGAAATGACACCAAATTACCCTCTTCCTCATGGCCTAGTATAGTAACACTCTCTTCTATAGAGTGAGGAGATTGGATTCTATATTCAAGGGATATTACAAAAGGATCACATTCAACCAAGATGCTCACCTTGTGAGAGCCAAATTTAATTGGTTTAGAAGTAGGATGGGACATGGCAACTCTATATTGATTATAGACCCCTAAATGGAATCAAAATCAAGAACCAATATCCAATCTCCAAAATTTATGTTCTGATTGATCAAGTCAAGGGCATCAATATTTTTAGTAAGATTGATATGAATTTAGGATATCACTAGGTACCACTCAGGAAATATAATGTGTGCAAGACAATTTCCAATTACAAAGAATGTCTCTTTCAGTGGTTGGTCATTCCTTCTAGCTTGATTAATTCCCCAATAATGTCCATGAGGACTTTGGATGATATCTTGTGGCCATTCACCATCTCCAACCCTTTAATTTAATGCAGTATGAATTGGTGCAAACTTGTAAGACAAATATATCTAAGTGGTTCTTCTTGTAATGAAGATCATTCATATAAACAAAGAGTATTAATAATAGCATGAGATAGAAGCTAGGATATCAGACATGATTTTAGGTGAATAAAGAGTATACTAGTAAAATATTGAATACATTGGTACAAAGATGGAAACTATGTTAATTGGTCCATGTATGAAGAATTGGGAGGAATCTAATGGGATTTGAATTTGAATTTTCCCTCCCAACTATAGGTGTGATTGGATAAAAGTAAAGGATTTGTCCTATTTTTGGGTTTTTCATTAGATATACATGATTTTTGTAAAGGATGTCAACTCGTGTTTCATGTTTTGCATATATTTGTTGTTGTATCCTAGTGAATGAAGTACTATTATGTAATAATGTATTGGACTATGTTGCAAATGAATGTAATAAGGCCCCTTTTTTCAATTTTTGGTTTCC
>ML822609.1:13767-26910 GCA_009831015.1 Picea engelmannii | reverse complement strand
ATATATATATTGATAAATGATAATTTTTTGTTTATATTGTTTAATTCATTTAGCCTTTTTAATGAGTCAAAGAGAAGTTCAAGAAATGACATCACATGAGTCTAGCAAAGGAAATTATGACTTAGGTGAAGATTGTTTCAGTGGAACAAGACTATATGCCTTTTATCCTACCAATTGTGATATCTTAAGAACTTGTGGTCAAGGGTGATCTAGGATTGAATTGGAAAAGAGTGGGTAGTTGATGACAAAATGTACCATGGAGGAGGCATAAGATAAAGAGAGAGTAGAGTATCCTTTGATGAAACTTGTGATAAATGAAAAGTGGTGGATGAATAATATATAGGAGATTCATTGGGAATAGAAAGTGGTAAGAAGATATATTGGTGAGAAGGGAAACACATAATAATAATTGAAGAACTAAGAATATGTTCTAGAAATGGAAAGATAAAGTCATTCAATGGTTAAGAGAGCATAGATTCATAGTCGAAGAAATCCCAAAAAGAATAACATAAGGATCTTAAGTGTCAAAGGGATCAAAGGAATTAATAGAGGAAGAAAAAAAAGTAGGTGAACATGTGCATATTGTAAAAATAGAGAAATGTAGATGGAAGTCACATCCAAATATTATTTTTATAAGCCAACATAATATGGAATTTTCATCAAACTACAAGATTATGGGATTCTTGATGGTGTGTTAAAATGATTTGAAGAGGATACATGGGAGATACATACATTGTATAGCTTCAAGGTAATGGAGTTGGTCTAGAGAAGTCACATATTTCTTTCCCCCACATATTTCCCTGATGTTGCAAAAGTAATATTCTTCGCTATTGGATGTGATTTTTGACTTATTTAAGGAAAACAACTATAGTGTAGAGAAATAGCATAGCTCAATAAGCCCTTGTGAATAGTTTAATGAAAAAATCCTTCTAGGTAGAATAAATAAGTATTATGGCCTTGATAAAGGAGATTGAGAAGGATATGGTGGAGGATCCATGGGAAAATATAGATGAGGTTACGAACAAGGAAGGAATGGTATACAAATAGTCCTGATAAGATGATATATATGTCATGAGATAAGTTATATCCCTAGGAATTTTCCATAACCAATGGATTTTATAGTGCAGGGACATGGATCATGCAACTGAGGATTGTAGAGACATAATAACAAAATGGGAAAATGAGACATGGAAATGTAACATAAAATTGGTAAAATTTGAACCTAGAAATATCACAAAGATTGGGGACCTAGCGATAAATATGATAACTAGGGGAGGAGATCACATGGGTGTCTATACGAACAATACGTAACCTTTACACATTATAAAATACACCGCTACAAATCCTTGTTTCGATGTTACCAAACATAAATAATACTTCTAGTAATATTTGGAAACAATGTATGAAGAAAGTACTATAGAAAAAAATATGGAGTAGGAAATATTGTTGATGGACTGAATCATAATAAGTTTCTATGGTTGAAAAGGAGATTACAAGTACTACAGTGTAGATACATGGAAGAGGAAAAATTTTCAAGACCTACCTCATTCACTTGTTAAAATTTTGGATAATGAAGACTTAATAAGGAAGTTGTATTTATCCTTATAAAACCAATTGATTAATGGAGGAGAGGGGGTGCTCATAAATGCCCTTATATCTGAGAGGAAAGTTCTATGAGTTGAATATAAAAAGAAACCTAAAACTAGTTGAGAATTAAAAATGGATTCCCAAGTCCACAAGTATGATATTTGAGATGTCATGTTGGACCTTGGATCCAATGTGAACATTCTTCCTATGAAATCATGGGATATTATGGAAATTCCATGCGTAGTTTTCTTTCCCATCAATTTTTGGATAAAAAACAAGTACAATATTTATTCCATCAACTACGTGGAGAAAATTGAGGTTAAAATTAGATACATGAATTCAATGGTAGAATTTGAGGTCATTGAGATATAATATGAGTAGGAAACTTACCATGTACTCTTATGGATTGAGTGGGCCAATGAAAATGAACTTATTATGAATTTAAATAAGGGGGGAATGACTTTTGAAGCAATTAGGATGAGAGAGGGTCCATGAGATAACACATCATTTTATGATATTGATACAGGAGCATCGCCAACAAAGCACAAGTGTGGAAGATAGTTGGGCACACTAGCACACATTTTGAAATATTTTGAATTTCAAATGATCAATGTATTAATGTGATATCTGAAAAACCTTTTAATCCAAGAATGTATTAAATGATTGAAGGCTGATCCATCACGTAAGGTTGATGGGGGAATGTATTTTTCTTTAATGAATCAAATCGTAGTATAGATTTGGAGCTTGCGCTCTTATCTATCTGACTCAATATTTATTGTAATAAGTGCTAAGTAGTTGATAGCATTCAATTTCATTAAGATAGAATAGATTAGTTGGAGGAAAGAACTCGACATAGTCCCTTCGTATACAGATTTGTAATATTGTCTAGAAGAGGTTGTTGATAGTTGTTATCGATTATCATAGTTGCTTTGGAGAAAGGAGAACGAAGCAACATCTGAATATATCTTGTATAGGTTAAGGAGTAGTGAAGAACAATGTATGTATGTAACAAGTTTTAGTTAGATGAATATAACAGAGGAACATTGTCCCAAATTTGTATGGTTATGTGTCTATCTGAATGAATGGTATAGTCTATGTTATTGTTCAATTCTCTCATATTTTTGTTCTTGAATCCATGACTTCATTTGATTTGTTGGATGTATGATTCATTGTGAGGAGTAGATAAGTTTCAATTGTTTCTCTTCACTGAGCAAGTGCAAGGTGTGCATAGTGTCTGGAAGGTTTGTGTGATTGAGTCTGTTTCGACTTGAAATCTCAGAAGAGATAGTCGAACTTCTATGTATGCAAGGAGTGCATCGACGTGTGAAAGGAGTGTGTCGACATGTGCAAGGAGTGTGTGACAGAGTTTTTAGATTCAAAATCTCAGGAGGATTAGTGTGATTTAGTCACGAGAGATAGGAGTGGTAGGAGAAAAGTTGCAAGGAGTGCGAAGTCATCCAAAAAAGTTGAAGTGTAGAGAGAAATATGTTGCAAGGTGTGCATAGATTGAGTTCTCAACTAAGTGTCAAAGATATTGTTCATAGGAACAAAGAAAAATCGAAGAAGGAAATCTCAGGAGGGAGAGCGACATAAATATTCAAGGAAAGGAGTCCTTGAACTTCTCGTCAAATCCAATGGGAAAGATTCATCCTTAGAGGGAGGTGAATGATCCCATACCATCAGATTTGGTGAAGTTTCAAGGAGGATAACCATGAAGTATTTCAGTACCTTGAAGGTTCGACAAGTTGAAAACTTGACGAAGACCGAGTTGAGAATTACGAAGTTGTGATTCAATATTGAACGTTGATTGTAGGAGAGAACGTGGAAATGGATTGAGGAGTTAGGGAATAATAAGATCATAGGTTTTGAGTGGAACACCTAGATTTCATGAGGTGACAAAGTCTAAACCATAGTGTGGCCGACGAATCTAAGGAGATGTGTGGTGGGGATTCGGAACCTCGGAGAAGAGTACTCTAGGAAAAATTGAGGGAAGGATTTAAGATATCCCCGAATTCTGAACCATGAAGGAGATAGATCCATAGTCATAGTTGTGGTCACTTGCAAAAGAGATTTGTGCATATGGGTAAAGAAATTTTGGGTGCCCGGAGGGACCCAAGGAGTCACTTTGATTCAGTAAAATTAACGATCCAATATCGGGAGGTCGGGCATCCCTTGGGAGAGAAGGGGGGTTTGCGTCAAGAGTGGTATCAGAGCAAGTATAGAATTGACTTCTATAAGGAGAGGTATTAAAAGTGTCAACACAATTACGCCTAGAAGACGTGTTGATCCGCCTGTAGCCAATGGAGCTATGGAAAGAGAAATGAGATAATTTCATGCGAGGATAGATTCCGTGGAGACAACACAAAGGAGAGCGCATGATGTTGGAGATGTCAGGGAGGCAGAGAATGAAGAAGTTGAAGTTGAAGAAGCCTTGGCTGGGGATGCAGTAGAAGAACTCTTGCTGAAAGAGGTTGTCAAATTGGGTTCCAGAGAAAATATTGACCTCCCTATGTATGAATGAAAATTTAGACACAAAGGAATTTCTTGATTAGATATGAGAAATGGATAAGTATTTTGGCTATGATCATGTCAAAGAAGAGAAAAAGTTAAGACATGTTGTCACTAGAATGAAAGTGCATGCAACACTATGGTGGGATGAACTGTAGGCCGATAGGAGGAGGAAAGGAAAGAAAAATATCAAGAGTTGGGATCTAATGGTAGCCAAGTTGAAGGCAAAATTCATTCCCAAGGATTATCAGATAAATCTATTCAGGAGGATGCAGAACCCGAGAAATAGAGGACTGACTATGAAAGAGTACACAAAATAATTCTACAAGTTGAACATTAGAGCTAGACAGAGAGAAAGGGACGAAGAGAAATTTGTCAGATACATTAACGTCTTGAGGTATGATATCCAGGATGAAATAAGTATGGCTACAGTCAGGATAGTAGAGAACACATATCAAATGGCACTAAAAGTAGAAGAGAAGTTAGCTAGGAAGCAGAGTCAACATAACAGAGGTTGAAGCTTGAACAAAGGCAAGGGAGTTGTCCAAGATAATTCATAGAAGCCTAAGGATGAGGAAGAGAAATCACATAGTCACTCTGAGAAAGGAGGAAGTTCCCAAGGAAGGCAGAGTAGTGGTAGAAGTTATTTTCCTAGAGGAAGTGTAAAAATAAGAGGAGGAGAAGTGAGGTGTTATTCCTGTGGGAAGACATGACATATGTCTTGGGATTTTCCCAACAGAATGAAAGGAGGTGAAGATGTAACATATCAGAAGCGTAGAAGTGAGATTATGAGACATAATGTGTAGAGGATGGAACATCCTTGATGATGAAGAATTTTATTTTGAAGAAAGAGCCAAATATTGAAAATCCAATGCAAAGGAAGAATTTGTTCAGGACAACTTGCAAAACAAAGGACAAAGTTTTCAAGGTGATAATTGAAAGTGGGAGGACTGACAACCTAGTATCCACAGAGATGGTGGAGAATCTATAGCTGGATACGACTGCACATCGAACACTGCATAAAGTCTCATGGTTGCATAAAGGTCATCAGGTAATAGTCACTAAACAATGCCTGACTGAATTTAAAATAGGAGGATATAGGAATGAGATCCTATGTGATGTAATTCCTATGGATGTCTATCATGTTTTGTTGCGAAGACCCTGGCAGTATGACATAAATGGTATTCATGATGGGACGAGGAATACATACACCTTAGATAAGAATGGTAGAACACAAATGTTGTTGCCAATTGAATAAAAGTTGGTCAAAGATGAAGCCAACATGAGCATACTTCTCATGAGTGTGAAGGAACTCCTGAATGAACAAGAGATGTAGTTTGTTGTAGTGAGGAAACCAAGGGTTATCCTTACCAGTACTTCAGTAGAATATTTTCCTGAGGAAGTTCAGGAGCTACTAGATAATTTTATTGATATTGTAGTGGATGAGTTTCCAAACTCATTGCCACCTATCAGAAGCATCAATCATCACATTAAATTGATACTAGGAGCAAGCCTGTCAAATAAAGCAGTGTACAGGTTGACGCTTCAAGAGAATGAGGAGGTGAAAAGACAGGTTCAAGATCTTTTAGACAAAGGATTGGTCTGAGAGATCTTGAGTCCATGTGTAGTATCAATTGTATTAAGCCCAAAGAAAGATGGAGGGTGGAGAATGTCTACGGAATCGTGAGCCATAAACAAGATTACCATTAGATATAGATTTCCATTGCCAAGGATGGATGACTTGATGGATTTCTTGAGTGGAGCCAACTAATTTTCAAAAATAGATTTGAAAAGTGGATATCACCAGATCAGGATGAGAGAAGGCGATGAGTGGAAAACAATATTCAAGACAAATGAGGGGTTGTGTGAATGGATGGTTATGTCGTTTGGCTTAAAAACTTCCCCAAGTACTTTTATGAGACTGATGAATGAAGTGTTAAAGGATTTCATTGGTAAGTTCATGATTGTATATCTGGATGATATATTGGTGTTTAACAAGAGTAAAGAGGAGCACTTGAGACATTTGGCATTAGTAATGAGGAGGCTGCAGCAAGAGAAGCTATTGACTAATCTGAAGAAATCCACTTTCATGAAATCAAAACTCATTTACTTGGGTTTTGTCATTTCTTCAAATGAGTTGAAGATGGATCCGAAAAAGGTGAGAGCTATCAAATAATGGTCGTCACCAAATAATATCTTTGAGGTAAGAAGCTTCTGTGGGATAGCAAGTTTTTATCGGAAGTTCAACAAGAATTTTAGCAAGATTAGTGCTTGGATGATGGATACAGTGAAGAAAAGACACAAGTATCTCAAATGGATAGAAGAGGTTGAGAGGATCTTCAACATATTGAAAGAGAATATAATTGAACGACCGATTCTGGTTCTACCATATTTCAAAAAGACATTTCAAGTAATGTGCGATGTGAGTGGAGTTGCAATTGGAGCGGTCTTAAGTCAAGACAACATACCTGTTGCATATTTCAGTGAGAAGTTGAATGAATCCAAACAAAAGTACTCCACATACGACAAAGAGTTCTATGCCATAATCCAAGCATTGAATAAAATGAGACATTATCTCATACCGAAGGGTTTTTTTTGTATAGTGACAATCACGCTTTGCAATTCATAACCAGACAGAAGAAGTTAAACCAAAAACATGCTAAGTGGATAGAGTTGATGCGAAATTTCACTTTTGTCATTAAACATATTTCTGGAAATGCTAACAAGGTTGTTGATGCATTGAGCAGGAGAATTTTGATTCTGCAAGAATTTCAAGTCAAGACCTTGGGGATTGATCACCTTAAGGAAATGTACCATAGTAATCTAGATTTTGGAGAAGCATATGGGGCATGTGTGAATCTTGTTCTCAGAGACAGAAGACAGTGGGATGAATATCTGATTCAGGATGGGTTGTTGTTCAAAGGATGCTAGTTATGCATACCAATATGCTCGATGAGGGATAATTTGCTGAAGGAAAATCATAATGGAGGTCTATTCGGACACTTTGGCCACCAAAAAACATTTGTTCAATTGAATGGTTCATATTATCAGCCATGTATGAGAGCGAAGGTGAAGAAATTTGTGAACAATTGTAAGATTTGTCAGTATGCCAAGGGGAATAAACATAACAATGGGTTGTATCAACCATTTCCTATTCTAGAGAGGCCTTGGGATACAATAAGCATGGATTTTATGTTGGGATTTCCAAGGACACAAAGAGGAAGTGATTCCATATTTGTGGTGGTAGACAAATTTTCAAAGATTGCACACTTATTCCTATGTCAGAAGACCATTGATGCAACACATGTTACAAATTTGTATTTCAAAGAAGTTGTGAGACTCCATGGATTTCCCATGAGTATAGTTTCAGATAAGGATACCAAATTTGTTGTTCATTTATGGAGGATGTTGTGGAAAAAGTTGGGGACAGAGCTATCTTTTAGTTCTGCATATCATCCACAAACATATGGATAGATCAATGTGGTGAATAGAAGCCTAGGAGATTTGTTGAGGGGTTTGGTCACTTAACACCATAGTCAGTGGGATTAGATTCTAGCACAAGCCAAGTTTTCATATAATGACTCAGTGAACACAAGAAATGGGAAAAGTCCATTTCAAATCTTGTATGGGATGAATTCGAGAGGATTTTTGGAGTTAAGAGACCTGAAGCAAAGTGAGTTTATAAGCGCGGGAGTTGAAGAATTCACTGCAAAGATGCAAGAACTTCACAATCAAATCAAGGAACAAATAATGAAGAGAAACAATGAGTACAAACGCAGAGCTGATCAACATAGGAGAAATCTTGAATTTGAAGTTGGATATTAGGTTCTAGCACATCTGAGGAAATAAATATTACCGAGGGGAACATATAATAAGCTAAAATTGAAAAAGATATGGCTGTGTAAAATATTGAAGAGATTTGGTGAAAATGCTTATGAGTTAGAGCTGTCGGAAGATGTGGGTATATCACCCATATTCAATATTGCAGACCCCTATCTGTACAAGGAACATCGATTTGAAGGGTCTGAAGATCAAATAAATATCCAGTGGGAAACACATATGCCTATAGTAGAGAAAGATGGAAAATATCATAGATCGACGAGTTGGTAAGAAGACCAGAAGGAAGACACATTTTGAATACTTGGTAAAGTGGAAAGGAAGAAAAATAGAAGATGTCAGTTGGGTCGGTGAAACATAGATCTAGGAGCATGGAAGATCGATGCAGGAGCTCATGGACAAGAGTCCATGAATTTTTCATTCAAGGGAGTATGATGTAGGAGCATTGCCAAGAAAGCGCAAGCGTGGAAGACATCTGGGCGCATTAACGCACATTTTGAAATATTTTGAATTTCAAATGATCAATGTATTAATGTGATATTTGAAAAACCTTTTAAGCCATGAATGTATTAAATGAATAGAGGTTGATCGATCATGTAAGATTGATGGGGGAATGTATTTTTATTTAATGAATCAGATCACAATACAGATTTCGATCTTGTGCTCTTATATGTCTGACTCAATATTTATTGTAATAAGTGATAAGTAGTTGATAGCATTCAATTTCATTAAGATAGCATAGATTAGTTAGAGGGAAGAACTCAAGAGAGTCCCTTTGTATAAATCTTTGTAATCTTGTCTAGTAGAGGTTGTTGATAGTTGTTACCGATTATCATAGTTGTTGTGGATAAAGGAGAACTGAGCAACATCTAAATATATTTTGTATAGGTTAAGGAGCAGTGAAGAACAATGTATATATGTAAAAAGTTTCAATTGGATGAATATAACAGAGGAACATTGTCCCAAATGTGTATGGTTATGTGTCTATCTGAATGAATGATAGAGTCTGTGTTATTGTTCAATTCTCTGTTATTTTTGTTATTGAATCCATGACTGCATTTTCTTTGTTGAATGTATGAGTCATTGTGAGGAGTAGATAAGTTTCAATTGTTTCTCTTCACTAAGTGAGTGCAAGGTGTGCATAGTGTCTGCAAGGAGTCTGTGACTGAGTTTGTTTTGACTCGAAAACTCAAAAGAGATAGTGGAACTTCTATGCATGAAAGGACTGCATGACAGAGTTTTCAGACTCAAAAGATCAGAAGGATTAGCATGATTTAGTCACGAGAGATAGGAGTGGTCGGAGAAGAATCACAAGGAGTGAGAAGTCATCCAAAGAATTTGAAGTGTGGAGAGAAATTTGTTGCAAGGTGTGCACTGATCGAGTTCTCGACCAAGTGTCGAAGATATTGTTCAAAGGAACAAAGGAAATTCTAAGAATCAAAGCTCAGGAGGGAGAGTGGTTGAAATATTAAAGAAAAGGATCCCTTGAACTTGTTTTCAAAGGAAGTCAGAAAGATTTGTCCTCAGAGGGAGGTGAACAATCCCATACCATCGAATTTGGTGAAGTTGCAAGGAGGAGAACCGTGAAGTAATTTGGTACCTCGGAGGTTCAACAAGTTGAAAACTTGATGAAGGATGAGTCACAAAGTCTGAAGTCATGATTCAATCTTGGTCGTTCATCATATAAGAGCACATGGCAATGGATTGATGAGTTCAGGAATCAGAAGGTCAGAGTTTGTGAGTAGAATACCTAGAGTTCACGAGGTCACGAAGTCCGAACCATAGTGGGGGAAATGAATCTAAGGAGACGTGTGGCAGGGGTTCAAAACCTTCGAGAAGAGTACTCTGGGAAATTTGATGGAAGGATTCGGGATATCCAAAAATTCCTAACCGCGAAGGAGATAGACCCAGGGTCATAGCCATGGTTACTTGTGGAAGAGACCTATGCATGTGGTTAAAGTAATTTTGGGTGCCCGCATGGACCCAAGGAGTCACTCTGACTCAGTAAAATGAATGATCCCAGACCGGGAGGTCGAGTAACCCTTTGGAGAGAATGGGGGTTTGCATCAGCTATGAGTTAAATAATAAGATGCATTTTGGGATTAGAAATAATATATCCATGAGATTTGAGCACACTATTGCATTATGTTAATATCAATGCTCTATATTGGTATATAATTATGGGACCCTCCCATATTTTATGGCACTGCTGATGTAGAGGAAATTATGAAGGATATACACTTGATGGTTCAAAAACAATAGTTGGTTGTATTGTTTTGGCACCCAAAGTTTTGGGTTCAACTTTGTGTGCGTGCACAAGCACAATTGTGCATGGTCATTCCATTATTTGGTTTGCACATAAGGAAATGCACATGGAATGACATAAAGTGAAAATTGGACCGAGTTTTGTTAGTAGCGTGCAAAGTGTAAATAATACCAAGTGTGTGTGAGCTCGATTTTTGTCAGTTGCACTGGAATGCAAGAAGATGCCCACCAGAATCAAGAAATGAATAATTAGGAAATACTTTTGAATGATTATTGATAGTATAATATCAATACGTGGGGAAGAAACAAGATGATCTATCCAGGAAGTTAATATTTCCCATGATACAAAGAGTAGACATGGAGCACTGACATGCACCAGAATCATGCGAGGAAGTTGGATCAAATAAGAGTGGAGAAGAGAATAAAGAGATAGTGCTCCCCAACATCGGATGATATAAAAAGGAGTTCTAATCTCATCTTGATAGTTGGTTGGTGAGTGAGTCGATTGGTTGGATATCTAACTAGTCTGAGAGTTTTTGAGTTAGCTTAGCTACTAGTATTGAGCTCAATCTGAGCATGCTATAAACCTGTGATGTTTTGAATATATTCCTATGTCTTTGATATATATGAGTCTTAATGCAAGGCACATGGTGCATTATGTTGTATTTTCACTATTTTATATAATAATGATATGAAGTTTTGTGGTTTTCATAAGCAGTTGTTCATCACATTGTATATCTTTGATGTAATGGAATACTTCCAGTAATAAATATGTGGCATTTCTTATATAATACATGTCTATTATCAATTACTTGAATATGTGTGTGTATAGTTTTAATTCTTTGTCCTAGATAGATTATCATACATGAGTTACATGGATGTCATTTGTAGTAATGTTTTGTATCATTAATCCTTAATCCATGTCACCAAAACTTATGGTATATTTGATCCTCTCTGCATATCGGGTGAGAAATTCCTCAACCTTGGATGAGGATTGATATTCTGATTATTTTGGGTTTTTGTTGTACAACTCTGGATAAACCTTGAGTCTCAAACTCCCCAGTGTTAAGAAGTATGGTATCCATGAAAGCATGGACCGAAGGCGAACGACAATATAGTTAGATGAAACAATGAGATCCACTCCCTCTATATGGTGGGATACACATAAGGACAACCTAAAATCCTATGAAGAGGTTCAACCCATGTTACAACATTGGTTCAACCCACCACTTGATTACTAAGTTATTGATATTCCAATAGCCATTTAATACCTAATCACCTTCACTGAGGTTTTTTGTGGGGACGCTAATACAATCTTACATATAAATAGTGGCATCATGAAGTGGACAAAAAAAGGATTCCTAGAATAGTAATAGGTTCACAATCTCATCTACACCTAGGGGGCCATCCCTAAGTCATGATGAGATTAAGGGAATCAAGTGAGATCTTCATGATATTTTGATTGAATTAAAATTATATGGAAAATGAATAAAAAAGGAGTACACAACAACTAAATCATAGAATAAAGGAAAAGGTAAATGAAAATTTTGATAAAATTATTATGGTTTGGTTAATATTTCCCATGGAGGAAATAGATTATATTGGTGCAATAATGGGTCAATATGAAAAAAATATGAGGTATATGAGAATAAAATAATGCATGGATTTTAGTTTTTAAATGTATCTTGCATTAAAAATATTTATCCTACCTCATTTAGTAATGAAGTACTTAACAACATGGATGGAAATGAAACTTATTTTTTCACTGATGGATTCATAGAGTACTATTACTATTGTTTGGATAGTTGAGGAAGTTTGAAGATAAGAGGAATATGAGATTCACAAAAAAATAGGTGTCCTATGTATATAAAAGCATTCCTTTTATATTGAATAATTCTGCAACAATAATTTGTAATAATTTTGTAGAAACTTTCCACAAATAAATTCATAAGTATCTATAGCTATATCTAGACAACTAGATTATTTACAATCTATTGAAAGATGATGTCACAATGTTGTTCATGATGTTCAAAAAATGTTTCCAGATACATTTATCCTTGAAATTGAACAAATTCATCTTCTTCGTTCCTTTTGGTACATTGTTGGGCCTTGTTGTCTACAAGGACATTGTTCTCATGGATCCAACTAAGATTTCATCCATTGTAAAATTGGACACCTTGAATAGTTTTCATATCTTGAACTCAACCCTTGGCCACACTAAATACTATAGGAGTTTTATTTCGGGGTACAACGCAATAACCACATCAATGAAATGTTTTTTTAAGAAATTAGAATAGTTTGTATAGAATAAAGAACACCAAGCCTCTTTGGACATTGTCAAGAAAAAACTAAGAAGTTACTCAATCCTTGTTTCTCCAAATTGGGTTCTATAATTCCATGAACATGTAGATTCCTTAATTATTTCTCTAGGAGAAGAACTTATGCAACATGAATGAGGGAAAATGCACCACCTTATCTACTTTCCCAGTAGAAAACTATATAAAAAAGATCATAACTACAAAACTATTAAGAGAGATAGGTCGACCATGGTGTACTCCATACTTATATTTAGAAAATTTATACTAGGTGGGAATTTTAAGTTTTTCATATATCATTTAACATTGAAATACTTAGTAAATAAGATATTTTTTAAGGGATGCATCTATAGGTGGATTTTTTTATACTAGAAGTTTGATTTTGAACTAATTGTGAAAGAAGGGAAGAATAATGTTGGACTAGATCACTTGTCAAGGACTGATATAGGGAAATCTATAGAATCACTCAATGAACAACTACTAGACTTGACTTTATTCCTAGTAGAATTCATGTTGGATTACTTGGAGGACATTGTCATGTTCCTAGCAACAATACTTTTTCCTCAGGAATATACAACAATACATAGAAAGAAATTAGTTTTGAGGGATATATATTATTAGTTGACCATTG
>ML822608.1:133899-145827 GCA_009831015.1 Picea engelmannii | reverse complement strand
TTGGGTTTCCTCTTGAAAAATCTGTGTCTCATACTTGTGAGTGAATGTTGTGTGTGATTGCTATTTTTTATGTTATCTGCTTTGTGGTTATAACTCTGAATTTCACAGTAAAGACTCACTGCCACTAAGATTAATGATTCAAAGATAAAAAGAAGAGAAATAGTTAACAATCTACACTAACTGATTCACCCCCCCCCCTCTCAGTTAGTTCATACCTGTAACAAATTATACATAATATAAGATTTTACTCTATATAAAACCTCTTAAACATAAAATAAAAATAAAACCCTTTTAAGTTATAACAAAAGTGCTCGAATGGCTGGTATTTTCACAAGATGTAGATGTAGGCGCGAGGATTATAAATATATATAACATTGATATTTCAAATTTTACGTTATAATTATACATAATATAACATTTTACTCTATATAAAACTTCATTAAGAGAAAATAAAAATAATAAAAATAAAGTCTTTTAAGTTATATCAAAATAATTTCATATAAGGTTTTTGCTCGAATAGTTAGGGTTTTTATGGGATGAAGGGTTTACAAGCTAAGGTTTTATTACATCCAGAGTTTACATCCAGAGTTTGAGCCAGGCTAGATTATTTAGGGTTTACGAGCGTTTATAAGGAGACATAAAGATGATGTTATATTGTGTTAATTACATGATGATGTTGTATTGTGTTAACTACATGATGAGCATTGAGTAAAATTATTGCATTGAATAAAATTATTGAGCGGAACTACGACCTATAGTAAAAGGGTTTTTGAGCTAGGCTAGGGTTTTCACTCAAATGGGTATGGTTTTCGCAAGATGAAGGGATTATGAGCTAGGGATTATGAGGCAAGAGTCTACATAGATGATCATGTTTTATATTTATGGAGGAAGGCTTCAAGTTGAAACTCAGATATGATCATAGGAACATGCAAACCAAAGCCAAGTGAAAGCACAGTGAAAAGGAACAACTTCTTCGTCCTCTTATTTAGATTGATCTCTCGAGCATCTCTACATGATATTCGAGAACTATATTTTTTAAGGACCCCACTAAGTGTTGATTGTTGTGCTTACATGATCACATAAGTGACATGTTTGTACAATGTATCTAGTTAACTATAAGCAAAGAAATAAATAATTCATGAAAGACACAATGCTTGCAACTTTCCTTCATAAAAATTATGGTCACACATAGGTTTTTGTAAATAATATACATACATCTCTAGTAGATTGAAACAAAATGTTGAGGATTGAACGGTCTGGAGTCATGGCTAGGGTTTTCAAAATATGAATGGTTTTCAAGCTAGGAGTTTGTAGGGTTGTTGATCGGAAAATGACCAACATGTGAGAGAAAATCTTGTGGGGAACAAGAAAGACTTCCATCATTTTTATAGAGGTGGTTCTTTGGTCTTGTAGAAGTTGGCATAATTGACTTGTGCTTGAAACTTCAATAATGTGTCTTCGAGGGCATTTGATGCTCCTTGAACAAGGTTTTCAAGAACCCAATTCATCTAAAAACAATCTCCCAAAAGTTTTCCAAGACTTGACCAAACAACTTCTAGTTTTCCAATAATACTTGATCTTAAAAAGTATCAGATTTATTGAAAATGAATCATTTCCCAGTATGGTCACCAAAAATTTTGGTCATTTTCCCTTGACAGAAAAACGATCAACAAGGGCTAATCGTATTTTTCATCTATGGAGGAAGATCTTGTTGATTTTATGGATGATCTATTAGAGGGATAGAAAATCTAGTCCGATCCAATGGAAAATTC
The DNA here is from genome assembly GCA_009831015.1 of Picea engelmannii. Classification (NCBI taxonomy): domain Eukaryota; kingdom Viridiplantae; phylum Streptophyta; class Pinopsida; order Pinales; family Pinaceae; genus Picea; species Picea engelmannii. The sequence continues at coordinate 144,055 of ML822608.1, read as the reverse complement.
ATGCAACCTTGAATCCCCCTCGATTCGGCCCATGATGGCAGGGAATAGGTCAATGGAAGAGGACACAATTGCAACTTTTCTGAGTTGGAAAGGGCTCATGCCGACAATTGGATGTTTGACTTCGCTCCCCTACGTGGTGTGATGGAGGATCCAGTCACATCAAAATTTCCTAGAAATCAACCCCAATTTGGATGGAATCCACATAGGTACAACTTAAAATAACTTGCAGCCCAACTGGGGCATTTACTGCAAACACTCACTTTTCCTGCATTGATACCTTTGGAATTGATCCTTGGTTTACTTGACCCTGATTTTGGTGGAAGCAGTAATAATGAAGGAATTACTCAAGATGAAGGATTCATTAGTAAAATGATAACCAGTGACCTCATGAGTGGCATTGCCTCCTATGATTCCAAGGCTTTAGTTTAGGAAGGCTTAAGACTAGGATGATTAGGGAACACTCGAAAATGAAGGAAATGCATAAAACACAAATTGGAGTCTATCAATGTACACCTGGGTGACAATATTAAGTTGCATGAGATAATGGATTTGGAGGATTCTACATTAGTCAGTTGTTTCTAGAGGAAAAGAATGGGAGAGGATTCCCTAAAATATTGGATGATAGAAAATTTCAGTGATTTGCTTGGATACCCTCCCTGAAGCATGGTTTTAGTGAAGATATGGTCGGTATAGACCTTAAGGACTGCAAAAAACATAGAAAATATCCATTAGAACATATGGAAGTGGAGTTCACAGGCCTTATATGCTAAGAAATGGTAGTTGGACTTTGACACTTGTTTGGCCCACCTTAATTTTACTCCAGTTTGGGTAAAGCTGCTAGGACTCCCCCTGATTCTATGGTATGGGAAAAATTGGTAATTCTCTCTGCCTTTTCTATGAGACATATACCTCGTATTGAGACTCTAGATATATGGGGATGGACAAGATCTTGGTGGGACTTGAACTCTACAAAGGCGTGGTTGATTCCATCATAATTTGAAAGGGTCCCATGATTTTCTACCAAGCCCTTGACTATGAGGGATCCCCTTTAAATGTGGTCAATTTCATAAGTATGAGCATATGATTAAGGATTACCCTCTCTTGATAAAGAAAAAAAATGGGTCAGCAAGGTATCTCAAGGTGTCAAATATTCATCCCATTCCCCTCCAAAGAAGGAACCCTTCGAGGCATCTCTAAAAATATATTCCGAAGAAAATTCTCCATTGACTTCACTAACAAATGAGGTAAAATACCAACAACAAGAGAATACTTTGGGTCATCTACAAAGGATTGAGAACATGCCTATCTCGAGTAAGTGAATTTAATCTCCTCCCCTTATTTATGAAAAATATTTTGATCACTTGATTTTCAAGTTTTGGGAGGTAGGACTAGAGAACAAGTCCTTGGATTGAACTAGTGAGTTCTTTTCTAGCCTTTTAGGGATTACAATCCCCCAATCCCCTCCTCCCATCCCTTTGGATGGATTAGGATGGGTCCAATGCGTTGATCCCAAACCTCCAGAAAACCCCACCTCCTCCCCTTACAAAATAATTGGAATGGAATCACTCAGTGATTCGCTAGCCTTTAAGGATGCCAAATACAACCTTAGACCTATGACCAAATAATAGACCCCTTTTTCAAGAATAATTGAGGGAGGCTTTGGAATTCTAGAAGAGAAAGGAACCAAAGTAGTACAAAGAAGCAAAAAACAATTTCTTTGTCTAGCTCAAAATAAAGAAAACTCCAAATTTAGAAGTGGAAGACAACAATATTTGATTGGGGCCCTTAGAGAAAATGCCTCTAGGGATGTTTCTAGATGATTTTATTAACCCTAAAATGTAGAGGACTGATCATTTCCTTAAATAAATTGGCTGTAAAAAGGTTAATTGAGGTTCATAATCCCCTGATCATATTCTTACAAGAACTAATGACAAATTGGGAGGAGGTAGTTCAAGATTTACCCAATCTCATAAGAGGGTGGGATTTCAATTTCATTGATGCTTTAGGAAGATCTGGGGGGAATGTAATGGGGTGAAATAAACAATTATTCTCCTATTCTAACTCTTGGGATTTTTCGTTAGGACTGGGGAGTTCTCTCCTTTGTCTAGATCTTGGGAAAGAAATTACTGGCTTTAATATGTATGGTCCTTACTCTGAGAGGAAGGAATATTGGGAAAAATTATTCAATGGTCCTTGAATTAAAAAATGTCTAGTAGTGGTAGGAGGAGATCCAAATTTCTCCCTTGGCACATATGAGATTTGGGGACTCAAGTCCTAGTTTGATAGTCTATATGATTTCTTTGTAAGAAATTTCGAAAGGGTAGGATTGCTAGATATAGAACTAGAAAAAGTCACCCCAACTTGGAGCAATAGGAAGACATGAGAGATAATAATAACAAAGAGGTTGAATCACTTTTTGGTATTGGAATATTTCCTCAAAAAGGATTTCAATATTTGATAATGTGTCTCCTCTAGGGGGGAATTCTAATCACAATCTAGTGATATTCGAGGTGGTCCCTGCCCAAGGGAAGCCACCCAACCCCTTCAATTTGAACCTTGAATGGTCTAAGGATAAAGACTTTGTGAAAAAATTCAAAGATTATTAGACACCCTTTGATGCCTCAATGAATAAACACCCATTCAATTCCTCCAAAAAATGTTGAATAGGTGGCAATCTTATGGTCATCGGAGAAAAAATAAAAGGATAACAAAACTTTAAAGGAGGTAGAAGAGCGCCTAGCCTCTAGCTATGACAAGGAAGGATTTGGTTTTTGATGGAAAAATATAAATATGAGATAAGTCAACTTGAGAAAAAAAGAAGACAAATTCTCCTAGAAAAAGAGAAAGAATGACATCTAAAAAGTAGGGAAATTTGGATTCAAGCAGGTGATGATAATGCAAAATTTTTCTGCAAATTTTTCAATTGTAGGAAAAACATAAACTATGTATAGAAGATTGCTAAAGAGGATGGATCCTGAGTAGCTAATTTCTTCGAAACAACTTTTGAAGGGGTAAGTATTTTCAAAACCTATGCATTCACGTTTTTGCATGGAGAGTTGTTTATACATGGAGTTTTCTAGCTAGCAAAGGAGTATTAAGTGTTGAAGCTTGAAGGTAGTTATTGCGGGCAAGTTTGATAGCTATTTGGAGATGAAAATTCATGGAGAACTTGGTTGTGTGCTTGGGAGTAATGTGTTTTTCGAATTTCACCAAGGAAGCACACATTTTATTGCTGGGAAAATTTGTGTTGCAATTGTGGAATTTCTGAGGTCCCAACAAGTAGAATTCCTATCCAACTTGTGTTGGAAGCCCTGGAGAGGAGTGGAAAAGCATGGGGGACTATGAGCAGTGAAGGGGGATTCTATCCCTTGTGTTTTGTAGGTTGAGGGGAAGAGAGTTGGTGAACTGAAATTATATGAGTTTTGACTACTGAAAGGGGGAATATAGCCAGCCTTAGGGACGACCACCTCTTATGGATTCATAGCCCCGACTCAGGGGTGTCTGGATGTTGAGAACTGGAACAACAAGGCTACGTTTGGGAGGAACGTCTGTCCTCTGCAGCGTGTTTCACATTTTATAAGATACATGTTGTTATTTGTTGTGTTTATGCATGTATAATGTTGATTTAGCTATTATGCAACTTACTCTGAGATATATTTGGTCATTATCGCTTGATGTGAACATAATGATGCATTTAAATCCCTCTTCATATGGATGAATGTTGTTGTATGTTATTTCATTGTTTCTATGCACAATTAAGAAATCACATTTATGTTTTTAAGTGGCATAGACAATTGCATGTGTACAAATGTCATGATGTGGGTTATTTCCACATTTAGATTTAATATAAGATATTTTTATTGGGTCATTTTAGAAGTGACATGACCCAACTGGGTACATTACAATATGGTATCAGAGCTTCTGGTTCAACACTAGACTTGTGTGGGCCAAGAACCAGTGTGAATTTGGGTAAATTCTCTATTGCAAACTTTGGTCTGTGCGAATTTGGGGGAAAATCGGGAGAATATTAGAGTGGAATCCCCAAATTTGTGATCAAGATTCAATTTTAAATGAATCATAACAATTTAAAAGGTTTAATGGAGTCAATTTGCAAAGTTGCGGAGCTAAATTCCACTTGGAAGGTGAAATTTCGCGTTTTAATGGCCACTATAGTGTTTTATAGAGTTCAGTAAATCGACAGTCAAGATCATGTTCGATCTCGAGATCAATGGCCGAGATTCATTTTGATAAATTTAAAAATTCATGAGGATTCGACTATTCGAAAGGTTGAGTAGATCAATGGTTGAGATTCGTTTCAGTGGTTGGGAAGTTGAAGTAGATAGATAAGATAGATTAGTTTTGGTCGATTGGAAAGTTGGAGTAGAATAGACAACCGATATCATCTTGAGTGAGAGATCGACAACCCAGAATCACCTAGATCTTGATCAAAATTTTGTAAGTGTTGAAGTTCACCAACAAAATTCGTCGATGGCCGATGGTCGAATCGACGAGTTTGGCGGATATTTGGGTTTGAATAGAAGAAGTCTCTAATCACCGACGACCGATGGTCGGGGATTGGTAGATTTTGGAAAAAGCATCATGCGTCAAAAATAAATCTTCGATGGTCGATGGTTGATGATTAGGCGTTGACAGAGTTGGGTGAAGTTTGATATATCAACGAATGAGAGAATTTTGAGTGAAAGATCGATGATCCATATTCGTCGGGGAATTTGGCCAAAATTTCTAAGTATCGAAGTTCGCCAACAAAATTTGTCGATGGCCGATGGCCAGGGATCAACAAAATTTGGAAAAGGTTTCATGTGTCCAAAGGGGATCGTCGATCACCAATGGACAACGATTTGGGATCGATGGAATTTGGCAAGAGTTTTCATCTGACCAAGAGAAATCTCTGATCACTGATGGCCAATGATCGGGCATCGACAAAATTAGAAAAGTGTTTTAAATTCGTCAATGAGAAATGGTTGACCATCGATGAAGGAAACTAGGATGATGAAGTGTCATGTCATGTCAACATCCACGTGTCATGCAATGTCCTCCAAGTTGATACCTCGGGATGAAGTTTCATTCCATGTCAGCATCTATGTGTCATGCCACATCAAAATAGTTTCCACGTTAGACAAGAGATGGCCTATGACCGATGGTCGAGGTTCGACGAAATTGTAACTAAGTTGGTCATCAAAGGAATTTGTCGATGGCCAATTGCCAATGGTTAGGGATCAATGAGTTTCATAGGAAACATAGGGTTTGTGAAGAGAAAAAAATGATGGTTGATTGACAATGATCGAGGGTCGATGAGATTCATGGGCAATGTTTTTTGGTTTGTGAAGAAAAACAAAATAGGCGATGACAGGTGGCCGATGATTGGGCATCCGAGAGATCAATAGGTAAGTTTGGTTTACAATAAGAAATATTCGATTTCCGATGAAGAGCGTATCATAGGTCCATATTTGTTCTGATATGAGATCAATGACTTAGATTAAAGGATTGTTAAAACACTAAAAATACTCAAATTTCTATGAATTTTTCTAGTTTTTGAAGTTAATTAACTCTCGGGACGTTTTTGAGGCCCTAAATGTCATTTTCAGCCAATCAAAACACACAAAATAAAATTATACCAAGTTACACTATGTATCTACAACTAAAATAAAAGAACTCATAGAGAGCTATCCAACGAGATACTCTGGGTGAAAAACAGAGTTCGTATGAGAGAGTTATAGCTAAAACAATAAGGGTAAAATTTTGGCACCAGATTACTTCCAGAAAACATAACTCCTTACTTAGAAGTCGTCTTGAGACAAAGGAGTAGTCTATGGAAATATTATGATCCATTGAAGACAAACATGGAGCCAGATTCGAGATATGAGTATGTAAAAATGCACGGAAAGAGAAATAAGAGACTTATAGCATACATGGATAAATTAGGAAAAACAACCAAAACTTCTCAGGACCATAACTTTAAGCTCAGAGTTCCAATTGGAGAAAATGAATAGTCGTTGGAAAGGTCTTGAGGAGGAGAAGACATATATCCACCTATAATTTTGAATTGGGTGCTAAAATTTTCTCAAAAAGTAATAAATTAATTTTGGAGTAGTAAGAAAGTGGAAGTTGCAGCATGTGAATGTTGTAACATTTCACTCAAAACTCAAAATGAAACTTGGGTACAACCGTTGGAGAGTTGTTTCAGAGGATAATATATCTAGGGAATCATATTTTGAATTGGTGCATTATATTATTCATAAATTTATGTGAATAATAACCTATAATCTAATTCATAAATATTTTGCAATCTGCTTAATTCTAACAAAAATTATTGCATGCACATTCTTGCAGAATTAGAGACAAAAAAAAGTAGACTTTAGTTACTATATGAGAACTAGAGATATGGAGGATGCTCAAGGGTCATATAGCCATGAAGAAGAGATAAGAGGTTTACATGTTAGCATGGGGAATGCCGAGAAAAAATCTAATGGAAGAAGAGTCAGACAAGAGCTTGTAACTATGAGAACCTTGCAAAGAGAAGTACAAAGATATAGGTTCGATAATGAAAGGAACATGAAAGTTCAAGAAGAGATATTATAAATCTTGAATATGCTACAAAACCAAGTTAACAAAGATTCAGGCACAAAGAAGGAATCTAGTGCAAGGCAAATGGAAGTATCTAGATCTCATGATAGGAGGGATGATCATGGAGGATCTATACGGTCCAAGAGTTATAGAAAATATCAACATCACCATTCCCTAGGGAACTCGACCATAAAAGCATATACACATTCAAGTTTGGAAAGAAACCCAAGTATATCTCCCATTAGGCATCAGATAAGGAGACATGGGTCATATAGATTGCAAGTGGAGTTGAGGAAAATCAAGCCACCATCATTTGATGAAGAAAACAAGAAAGGTGAAGATGCAAAAGCGTGGTTGCTAGGAATGAGGAAATATTTCCAGCTACATAAATACTCATCAAATGCAGAAGCCAAAATTGTAGCTTACCTCCTTCAAGGAAAGGCATCTATGTGGTGGGATCGAATGAAGAAGGTTAAGTACCTTGATGAGAAGAGACTTTCTTGGAATTAGTTCAAGAAATCTTTTTAGCAGGAGTATTTGTCAGAATAAAATTATGACAAGAAGATGCAAGAGTTATTTGAACTCAAACTTGGTAACATTACTATGGATGAATATGAGAGAAAGTTCTTAGAACTTCTTAGGTATGTGAGCTTCATCAAAGATGAGAAGGTCAAGATTCAAAGGTCCTTGAGTGGAATGCCATCCTTCTACAACGATAAAATTCAGTTTGATGACTCGAAAAATTTAGAAGAAGTCATAAAAAGGCCAAGTATTTGTATGAGAAAAACATAGGAAGGATAGATTTTCAATAGACTTGAGATGAAAAGAAGAAAGGAAAGATGGATCAAAAGAAGAAAGGATTCAAGCCACCTTTCATAAGGAATACATCTCAAACATATCAACAAGAGTAGCCATCTCAAGGTGATCATAAAAGTATATAGTCCTTGGGAAAGAGGCCAAGAAAACAACCTATAAAGTGTTGGGGATGTGAGAGAGATCACATGTACCGAGATTTTCCTCATCGAGGAGATAATATGAATACTATGCATAGCTTCAAGAAAGATGAGACAATAGAGGTCGTGGGAAAAATTATTCCAAGGATCTATGCAACCTTAGATAATAGACACGGAGACTATCGATCCCACATGATTGAAGTGGAAGGTAAGATTGATAATTGACCCATAGCTATTTTAATTGATTATGGAGCTAGTCATAGCTATATAGATCCAAAGATAGTTGAAATATTTAAATTGAAGAAATGTAAGCATGAAAACTCTTGGTTAGTTCAACTAGCTATTGGAACCAAGAGAAGAATTAATGATCTTGTTAAAGAATTCCCTATAAACATGAATGGAATTGACACTAAAGCATATTTGAACATCATACCGCTTGGGTATGATGATGAATTGATTGGTATGGATTGGATAGAAAAGCATCATAATGTTTTAGTTTGTTATAACAATTTTTTCACATGTCTTGATGAGGAAAGGAACTCCAGGATAATGCAAGGTATTCCAAGGCCTATATCTATTCAAGAGATTTCAACATTGGAACTAAAAAGAAGTTTTAGAAATGGGTGCTAAATATATGCAACGCATATGGACGATCCAAGGAACGATAAAGAGCCAAGTCTTGAAGATTGTCTAGTCTTGAAAGAGTATAGAGATGTATTTGAGGAGCTTCCAGGATTTCCACCGAAGAGGGATATATATTTATCTATTGACTTAATGCCTGAAGCTCTCACTTATGCTTGGGGAATTTAGTTGGCTAGGAATGCCAAACTTTTTGTGGGTGTGGACACCCTCCCTCTAAAATGTGCCACACGAAATCTAAACATTCTCTATGCTTTACCCCAACTTTCAAATCCTCATCCTCCCAAACAATATGCAAAAGAACTCATAATCAAAGAAATCCTATGAGATTTATTTGATGGAGCTTCACAATGAATTCCTACTAGAGGTGGGGTCAGGGGAATTATAAATATTTCCCCAAGAAATAACAACTTCAAAGCTGGAACTGGTTTTGAATCAAACAAATTCTGTGAACTTATGGCTCTCAAACTGATTCTAATGCTGGCCCAAGAAAGAGGAGTCACACAAATTCAAAATTTTGGAGACTCATTTCTTGTCATTCAATGGATGAAAGGAGATTTCACTCTACAACCATTATTTATTGACATCAAGAACTTGCAATCAACCTTAAATCATATATCTATTGGTCATGTTTATGAGGACAAAAACAAGGAAGCATACCAACTATCAAAAGAAGGACTAGAGTTGCAAGTGGGCATGTGGGAAATCCTTGAGTCGACTCAATGACACTCTTCTTATTATCCTCATGAACCTCAGTTTTAACCTCATCACTTATACATAGATTATGGAACATAGAATTTTAGAGCTGTAATTTGTTGAATGATTATTAAAGGATGCAATTATAATTTTGAGAAATATTGAAGATGAAATTTTTGTGAGCTTTTATGTAAAAGAAAATTAGGTTGGTTCTAGAAGCATTGTTTTTTCTTTGTAACTCTATGCATATGAAAAATATATATATTGTTTATATTATAATAAGACAAAGCAGCCATCCGATGAAGATTGTTTAAGTCTTCTATATTTGGCCACATAAGGTAGAATGAAATTCTCCTTACTATCTGATATTGCAATTTTTTTACACCTAATAATTTTTTTTGACTTTTTCCTTCAAAATTAAAAACAAATCCTAGAATTTCATATAATTTAAAATTTAAATTTTAGCAAAAGAATTTCATGTAATCTAAAATTTAAATTCTATCTAAGAGGAAACATTAGGTAATTTACTTTAATTGGGTGTTGGGCCCTTGCATGAGGCCCACCTATCTCTACATCCTTTTTTCCACTAATTTAATTAAAATAAATTTGAGGAACAAAACCTCTACTTTTCTTCATTTTATTTCGTTTTCTCATTTTCTTATTAAGTTTCTCTCTTCTTCTCCTCTTCATAAGTTAGGGTTTCAAGCTAGGGTTTTCTATGTGCTTATGGAGGCCAAGGATTTGAAGCTTTGAGGACGGAATGACAATGGATATGAAGGATATTTTACCCTTTTCCTCTTCACTTCTTCCATTTTTTTTTTCAATTTGATATCTAGTTTACTAACCATCTTTCCTTTCTCATTCTATGTTGTAGGTTTTAAAGATCTCAGATTTGGGCATGCCCCTTTTATTTCTTCTTAGTTAATTTATTTAGGGCATGGCTCCCTTATTTTCTTGTGGTTTGCAAGTTTAAGGGCACATCCATTTGGTTTTCACGGGTTATCTTATCTAGGGTGTAACCTCCCCCCTTTCTTCTTCCTCTACATGTGGGGTTTTTGGTTTATAAGCTTGAGGCGCAACGTCCTTTGTGAAATGGGTGTCTGGTTACGAAACTTGGTCCTTAGGGACTAAACCATGGAAATTCATTGTTGGTCCTAGGGTGTGTGACCATAGCTCCATGCCTTCCATGGACGATCCCATGGAATGCATCCCTATGGGCTCAGATGACCCGCAACCCTATGAGATCACATGACCATGGTGTCATGCACCATGCTACACAACAT
>ML822608.1:111967-133849 GCA_009831015.1 Picea engelmannii | reverse complement strand
GTTTTTGGGTTTAACGTGGTTGGGAAGAATGATTGTTATCCCCCCCATCCAAATTCAATTCCCACACATGACATTTTGAGCTCTTAATGTGTATATTGTTGTAATGACTTTGAGCCCCGTTGTTGATCGACCTTATACCCTAAAGATTCTAGGGTTTATCCTACCATCCTTGAAATGAGAGGATATCTATATATCCTTGGGTTTAGCGTGGTTGGGAAAAATGATTGTTATCCTCCCCATCCAAATTCAATTCCCACACATGATATGTTGAGATCTTAATGTGTATATTGTTGTAATGGCTTTGAGCCCTGTTGTTGATCAACCTTATACACTAAAGATTATAGGGTTTACCCTACCATCCTTAAAATGAGAGATGTAATGATGAATTTTTCCTAAACAAAGTAGCAAAGTAATATATATATATATATATATATATATATATATTCTTGATCCTAGAATTTCTTTGATATAAATATAATATATAATTTTTTTAAATTTCTCAATGTAGTATACTTAGGGAGGCAGTATGGGGTACCTAGGGAGGTACCCAATGGGCATGTTGTTATGTATTATTAGTGGAATTCATTTAATATATGAGAATGTGGTCATTCAATGCAAGGTGGACTAGGTCCACTATATTAATAAAGGCCTACTATGGTAGTTAGATGTAATAAATGTGAGACGACTCTCTAGAAGGTTCCTAGGAGATAGAGAGAGATATATAAGGAAGTGTAAGCAATGTAATGAAACATATAGTGAATAATATTGTGATTGTACAAGGAATGATTGCTTGGGGAGTTTTATCCTTCCTTAAGGATTAATATATAGTGTTACCCTACCTCAAGGGTTTTTTCTACATCTTGTGTTTATTATTGATTATTTCTTGGTTATTTCTGAAGTATATTTTCAGATCTATTCAAGAACTTAACAATTGGTATCACAACACTTTCCTTGGCCAAAGAAGGGAATATTTTTTTATCTTTTTGCAGATTTTTTCTAGGAAAAAACTAAAAAGGGCGACGCACTTAAGGTTCATATATGGAACTTTCTATGTAGAATTTGGCCAAACAAATTGGATATTTTAATTCCTCTCGAAAAAATACTCAATTTAAAAAAACAAATCGTCCAAAACGGAGTACGGGAAGTGAAGTTATGAACATTTTAAATTCAATAGTTTTTCCAGAAAACGCTGTGATTTTCTGCAGTAAGTTATTTTTAACTTTAGTTTTTGTTGAAGATTTATTCCAAGCATGATATTTTTTACTGGAAGAGATGATGGCCCTAGTATTGAATAATTTATACAATCTCACAAGTCATTATGGAAAGGGCAGTGAAAATCTTTTGTAGAATGGGGTTTCAAAGGAATCATTTCACCATTCTAAGTGGATGTCACTTTATGAGGAAGCACTTGAAAAATTACTTTTAGACATGTGGTCCCATACAAAGAGTAACGATAAAGACATTACCAAGAGTTTATTTTCATGTGGAAAATCTATATTACAAGTTCATGGTTGTATTCATAAAGAAAATGTCATTGTTTCTATTAACCCTAGTTGCAAACAAAATTTTATCAATATTCAGTTGGTTAATAGATTGCAAGTTCCGACAAAAAATATTCAAAGCACATAGGTTGTAGGTGAAAATGTTAAACTTTTAAAAGATTTGAAGCTCAGTGTGGATAAATAAGTGTTGCATTCATATTTTGAGGCTCTAGATATGGGCGATGAAGACATTGTTTTGGGATATCCTTGGATAGAATTAGTGGGTACCATTAATATTAATGTGCAAAAGAAGTTTCTAAAGCTTTGGTACAAGAAAAATAAAATTACATTGCAGGATGTGTCTCTTAGTAAGAAAGATGGGTCAATGGAAGCTAGCAAAGAAGTTATTGTCGAGTCCAAAGATGAATCGGCGACAGAGTCTATAGAAGGAGATGAAGCAAAACCACATGAAGGACACAATAGGGAAGCTAATGAGGTCATTGAATCAAAGAAACAAAGTGTTGTAGATTTGAAGAAAAAAGAACAAATTCCTATAGTTGTTTTATATCCCCATCCACATCATATAGAGACACAACAATAATCAAGGCAAGGGCGTGCACATCAACACATTTATGCACCAGCAAGGCACCATACAAGAAACTGATCAAGAGGTGCATGGAGGACTATCGACACTACGAGAATAGCTCAAGCTACATAAACAATCCCATGGAAACCTCGACAAAATGCAGAGCAAGATCAGAGTGGCAAGGAAAAAGATGGACATCGCGTTTGACTTCCATTAGGATGGATGGATGGTCATACTTGGTACTAGTTGGCTACATTTCTTAGCCAGTCATATTGTATGGTTTCTTCTCATGTTTCGAGGAAGAAACATGTGAATGGGGATGGAATGTAGTATACCTAGGGAGGTAATATGGGGTACCTAGGGAGTTACCCAATGGGAATGTGGTTATGTATTATTAGTGGAAGTCATTTAATATATGAGAATGCATTCATTGAATGTAAGGTGGACTAGGTCCACTATATTAATAAAGACCCACTATGGTAGTTAGATGTAATAAATGTGAGAATGCTCTCTAGAAGGTTCCTAGGAGATAGAGAGAGTTATATAAGGAAGTGTAAGCAATGTAATGAAACATATAATGAAGAATATTGTGATTGTACAAGAAATGATTGCTTGAGGACTTGTCCTTACTTAAGGATTAATATATGGTGTTACCCTACCTCAAGGGTTTTGACTATTTCTTATGTTTAGTATTTTGGTAAATGGTTTGGATTATTCTTGTTGATATTGTGGGTTTATTTTGAGATTTATCTTCAGATCTATTCATGTATTTAACACTCAATATCCCTTAAATACATTTATCTTTTCCCTTTAGGTGGCATGTGTTTTCTCCATACGATCACAATAATAATTTCTTGTCACAAGCTTTGTAGGAATGGGTTTTGCGGAAAAAAAAAACTTCTCAACACCACAAACCATGGAGGTTACCGTGCATCTGATTTTAACATTATGTTAACTCTTCTCATAGGTTTGCTGCTATGTTTTTTTGTACTAAGGGAACTTATTATTTGCATTACTTACTAGCTTAATTCAATTTAAGTAGATTTATGCTTTTCCCTAGTATTTTGGAATTTATGAGATATAGTATGGAATAAAGTTCTAATTTTGAAGCTTGTTCTTTTGAATGAAATTTCAATTTATATCATATTTCTGGGTTCTTTTATTAATTTAAGCATCCCATCAAACTTTCCTTCCCAATAAATTGATTTTATTTCTAATAAATTTTTATTCTAATTAAATTTTTGCAATGAAATTCCTCATTTGTATTGAAAGTAAAATATAAAGCATAAGATGGCCCTTAAGGCTCCAAATTTTAAACAAAGGTGGTGGTACCATATGTAGCACCCTATAGGGTTTTAATCCTTAACATGATGCTATAATTGAGAATTTCACCACTCTACTTCCTATTCAATCTAATTCATTACAATGTGCTTAATTTCACTAACTCTTCAAATTATCTAATTTAGATGTCATTTACGTTGTAATGTAGGCAAAGCAAATCAATGTTTTATTATATTTTTCATATATAACATTTACATGAATAAACATACAATTGGAATGATAAACTTCAAGTAAATAACTGGACCTTACTTAATAAGTTAACTAATTATTTTTTAAGCAGTTTATTACATCTAATTTAGAAAATAAATATGTAAATTAAATAAAAGGAAAATACCTTTAACTATGTTTGAAATTACCCAAGTGTAGTGCAGTTCCCTTGAAGAATTCCCAAATTGGAATTAACTTTCCAATGAAATATATGACAAGATAACTTCCTAGATTCATCGATACATGTGTGTTTCCTATCCCTATGTTCCCGAAGCTCCAAGAACAACCACAACTAGTATTTCTGTCCTCTTTATAAATTTTCAAGAATTGTTTATCCATCCAATTACCTTTAACTATGTTTGAAATTACCCAAGTGTAGTTCAGTTCCCTTGAAGAATGCCCAAATTGAAATTAACTTTCCAATTAAATATATGACAAGATAACTTCCTAGATCCATTGATACATGTATGTTTCCTATCCCTATGTTCCGAAAGCTCCAAGAACAACCACAAATAATATTTCAGTCCTCTTTATAAATTTTCAAGAATGGTTTATCCTTCCAATTCAACAACCCTTAATCTTCCTTTTCTTATCCCCTTTTATTACTCTCTCCACCACATTTGTTCAAAGTATTTCTCCTCCCAATTCAACAACCTCCTCGAGAAAGGGGTAGTTATTCGTCCATATCTACTAGCACTCTTATCCTAGGGAGGGGAAATATAATAATAATTTAAATAAATTCAATGCAATCTAACTTATGCACATGCTAACCCTTAAGGAATCCGACTTTCATTTAAGACTTAGGTAACATTTTTTTTATTTATAATTGTTTATTACTTCAGACAAACCAACCAAAATGATTAAATTCCTATCTTATGAATGATATTTATATTCATGTGATAAAATTTCCATTTTTTACCAATTTATTTATTAATAATTTATAATCTATTTTAGTAGCTAACATGTTTATTAAACTGTAATATTGTATGTGTGTAGGGTATGTAGATGTAGCTAGTGCACACATATTCCATGTGTAGACTATTATAACAAGTGATGTTCCTAATGTATTGTTCTTCTATGTTCATAATCAATTATGCATAATCAATAAATCAAGCAAATTAATAATCAATTAATTTTTAATAATTGAAAGCATAGAAATTCAATATCCATTCGTCATTTATACTTAAATTATTGGAATTGAATTTAAAAAGTGTTAAACATTATAGGAACTAGGTAAGGAATAAGAATGACACATTTAATCTCCATGCATGATTCTCAATGGACTCAAAATCATCCCTCCTCCTAAACACCTAATTCCATCTTCCATCTCCCATGCCTTCCTATACTACAATATGTTGGAACATCAACTATATCAACCTAAATCTAGATATAACCTAAAGGTGGAAGTGTCAACTATATTGACTTAAATTCCCTAATCGGAAACCGATAATCACCATCACATATCTAAGGGAGTGTGGATAACATGACCCTCTCACGACTCCATGTTTCAAAGGATACACAGTGGAAAATACCTCCACCCCTCCTGATGGAACTAGGGTCAACACCCTAACATCAACCATATTGTGTAGTTATTGTTGATCTTAGAGCTATTTCATCGAATAACCAGTTTGAGAAATTGTGCTTCTTTCGAAAACCACGCTTACCCACATCATAATAATGTTTGGAATCGATAATTAAATAATTAAATAATGCCTAATAATATACAACCACCATCCTATTGTCCATGACATCGATGTTATTTTAGTGCTACAGTTATTTGGATATCTCCTAGCCCATTAACTTGTCGGTTGGCTTACTAAGACATGTCATTGTGTATAATCATATAATAATTTCTCGCTATTAACCATGTTATGTATTAGAAATTAATGTAAGAAAAGTAGGTTTGTTACCATGTGCATCTCACCAATTATCCATGGACAATATGTATCTAATTGTATCAATATACTAAAACTTTAGTTTTAAACTTGAATGCTTAAAGGAAATCACATAAATGTCATCATTAATAACAGAAAATATTAAAACTCATACATTATCCACACATAGGAACTGTTATCCAAGGATTTGTAGTTGTGCGAATCCCAACACAAGATCACCAAATATTGTGTAACTACAGGATATCCTACCACTATCACCTTAGTAAGACATCCCCTTGTTTTAGTGATGGAGGAGGTCCACCACAGGGGAGGCTTCCCCAGTGACCTCAAGGGATCAAAGTAGCAAGTTTGTTAGCCAAGCCTACCACCCCCTATCTTGATTACCTAATGATAAGTCTAGGTCTGTGAAATGGATGAGGTTCAAGTATGATTTTAGGGGATAAATTTCGCTCATGGGCTAATTTTCCACGGTTTATCCCCCAAAAAAATTCGTCATTCTAAAAATGATTTGCCCAAATTCTATAGGATAAATTTATTTTACCTTAAAAATTGCCAAAATTTTATACAAACTATATAAAATATTTAGAAATTTGAATATTTTTACAAAAATATCGCCAAACATTTATAGTTGGCATATGAAGGATTAGTAAGATTTGCCAAGGTTTGTACATTTTAAAATAAATTTCCATCCTTAAAATCATCCCTGATGAGGTTAAAAGGTGTTTGAGTACCTTCATGGAACAAAAACACTTTATAACATTTATATGATCAATTCTAAGTACAAACATGTAGTTACACTAGATAATGATATTTTTCTATGGTTGTTGTAAAATTGTAGCAGTTCACAACGTTACAACAACAACACATAAATTGTCACAACAATAAAAAATACACTTCAAAATTACAACAATTTATCATGAAAATTTAGTATTTACTCAATAGAACATTGTCCAATAATTATATGCAATTTATGGGTGTGTTGAGCCACTATTATAAAAATGAATGCAACAAATTAGTGTGTGTTAGTATGGTTGTATAAAACTTTTGCAACATAACCAAGTATATTAGTTAATTAGCTTAAGTTAGAGTTAGTAAAGTTAGTATAAAACTTAAGAGAATGAAAATTGAGAGTTTGTTGATCACTTTCACCACAAGAGAGCTCAAATGATAAGTGCTTTAGGGATATGGAGTCCTTTACAACAACGATACAATATGTTTGGATATTATAGTAGAAATATCTAAGAGGCATGGTTTGAAATCTAAGGTGCTAGCACATTAGGGCCTTAGATTTCAATTCTTAAAGAGAAGGATTGCTAGAGTGCAAACACTTTTGGGCTCTAGAAACATTTTCTCCCTTCTTAAGTTCTTGAATTAAGTTATAGTCGAGAGTCTAGAATCAAACTCCTAAAGTTATAACACTTTAGGGATTTAGGAGCTTAACCCTAGGTAGGATTTCCTTCACAAATTTATGTATGAAATTAACTTTGTGAGAGGAGGAAACACTTATTCTTCTCTCTTAGGGTTTTACCAAGAAAAATCTTCAATATGAACAAGTAAAATTTACCATAACCATTCAATAAGATGAAATGAAATTGCTGAAATTTACTTCACCAAGATATGACAAGAATAAACCCTAATTGCAGAAATTCCATCTAAAAAACAGACAAAATACATCCACAATTGATCCTCCAAGCAAGTCGCATGAGTTTAGAAGAGCCAATAACCCCAATAGGGAGAAAATTTTAGACTTTTCTCTCACTTGTGTGAGAAGAATGTGATGATAAAAATGAGTCTTTTCTAGCCATATTTATATGGAAACCCTAGCCACCGAAAAGACTCCAATGAAAAGTCATCCCTTTACACAAGAGGGTCGACCCCTTCAAATTGTCTTTTCAATTTACAAAATTAATTTTTACATAAAATAAAACCCTAAAGAGAGTGATGCTAGGCTCATAGAAGTGATGTAAAGGCTGAGGATGTGGAATGTTGGGCCTCAAAATGCCATATTTAAGTCTCCCATGTGCCAAGGTCCATGCTAAGTACCTCCTCCATCAATTCATCAAGTGAACCACCAAACCCTATACCCTAGGTGATGTCATGGGCCAGGGGGTGACGACTAGGCCTCCAAAGGCCAGTGTTCAAGAGGAAAAATTTGGAGTCTCATTCCCTAGCCATGCCAATATGCCTCCAAAGGAAACATCCTCCATCATCAAGGTGCAACACTCATCATAAAATGATGCGCCATATGTGGGGTCTAACATCCATCCTGTGGGAAAGGTCCTAGAAAGACAAAAAAGTATTCCCTTGAAGGGTCCACAAGTCATATGAACATTCCAAGTAAGCCACATATAATAAGAGAACCACCCAAACATGTGCATCAAACCCCCCTTTTCAAACTAAAAAAAATGCTCAAATACCTTATAAAATTTGCCAAATTTAGGTATGAGAGGGGTGTCAAGGTGCCCTATTGGGTTAGCCAATCCCCAAGTCAAGGGTGTTTCCCAAGGAGAACCTATCTAAGTCATGTAGTGAGTGTGAGGTCAATTTGGGGAAAGATTTCTAGGCATGGGGTCTTTGACATACAAGGGTTTTTATTGTCTTGACATTTATGGGTTTCTTTGTGGAAGGTGTGATGCCCTTCGTCCGCGATGCAACATTTTTCCAAGCCCTTTTATTTCCATTAATTGGTTGAGGTAAAAAACATTGAGTACTATGTGCAATGGAAAGAAAACAGTACCACAATGCCACTTGAAGCTAGAAACAAACATGGTTCCATATGCAATGGAAAGTAAGGGACACCGCAAATGCATTTCTTCAACAAGCGGGACATTTATTAATTATGTGATTTATTTTGCAGGTCTTTAATTTTTTAGAGAAGTGTTTCATTGTTCCCAAGACCCGAGGAAAATCATCTAGAATGGTAATATTGGTTTTTATCTTTTTCCAGCTACAACACCTTTTGGCCTTTAGCCCCTTCTTCCCATGAAATAAGGTACAATCCCTTCTTGGGTCAATGAACCCGGAAACCCAAAAGATAAGGAAATGGAGGGAAGAGACACATAATGTGGTAAGTATGGACAAGAATGGTATGATGACCCTTCAAGGAACTACCCAGTAGAAACCCTTATCCCAAGGGTGACCAACTTTCTAGGACACAATGACAACCACCAAGGTGAAATTAGGCAAAATGTATATTTTCCAAGAAAAAGTTTCATAATCAAGAAAGGATTCTTTGAAACATGTTCAAATGATTCAAATATTAAAGTGACATTTACCGTGATACCAAAATTTTTACCGCATGAAGCAAGAATCATTTCCCTTTGGGACCAAGCCAATGTAGTGGATGTTGCTCTATTGCTGGTGATGAGTGGTGATCAATATGAATAGGAGGATCCATACAAGAACTATGCTAAATTAGACTCTCGTCACTCTGTGTCTTCTACTGGTGGGCCTCAAGACATGTTCTCCTTAGTTACCCCTAGACTGGGGGGTAACATGTACCTCAGTTATTTTCCATCTCTCAAAGGATTGTTTTCAACTTATTGAAAGTTAAATTGTGGTTGCAATGAAACTAATCGCTGATCAAATCCATGATCAATGCAGTCCTAAGAAGTCTCAAGTCTTTCAGGGTTGCACAACCCCAAATTGGTTGGTTTCTCAAGGGAACAGATTACCTTAAAGGATCTAGCATATCTTGAGTTTGATACATGATTTTATCACATTATAATGATGTAATAATTTTTGAAATATGACAAAAGCAACACTCTTACTATGGTTTTCTATGGATTTCTCTATGTACTTGCAAGGAAGATGTTGGGGAATAAGGTGGAAGACGACATGAAACATAGGACGCGACATTGCATAGATTTGAAGATGAATTTTTTTTCCGAAGATATATGGTGGTGTCTAAAGACACCGTTACATCACTTAAGCAGAGATCAATATGATCATAACATCATAGTGCATATTTCACATCTTGATCCGCATGATCTATTGCACAATATTAGATGATGATAATGACCCAAGGGGTCTGCTTTTATAGTCTCAAGATCTAACCAACTTCCATACAATCTGAGAGATCTTGTCCACATGTAATCGTTGGCTATTAGAGTTGACTCTGTCGAATCCACTATGTTAAGTCATCTTGACAAGGATGCTTGACTGGACCGCTTTTGCATCCAAATCATAGTCGATCATTGGGATGGTTGATCCACCACCCAACTATCTTCGACTACTGGTCGACTGTCCGACCGACAAGCATGTTGAATACTCGATTGAGTGGTATAGTGTGCTTGTCGATCATTTGATAGAATGTATCCAGATGTAGTTCAACCTTTCGACAGAATGAACCCGAGAGATGTGTTATGAACCATCAATTCTTGATGTTCCAACNAGCTTTGGAGTTTTAGAAGGTGAAATTATGTTACTAGGACATCCCCCATAATTGCAGTTTCCTGAGGCCCAAGCATTGTGAAAATCTTGATAAACATGTCTTCAACCAAAGGTTTGGTGAATATATCAACAACCTGATCTTTCATTCTGCAATATTCAAGTGAGACAACATTCTCATGAACCAACTGTCTCAAATACTGAGCATGGAGCTTCAAATGCTTCATCTTACTGTGGGAAACAAGATTGTCAACAACCTGTATAAAACTTGGTTATCACAATAGATTGTAGTTTAGGTTTGAACATGAAGGACAATCTCTCCCAAAAGTTGGTGAATCCATACTACTTCGGTACCTACTTGAACGATGCCACGATATTCTACTTTTGTAGTGGACAATGAGACTACCTTATGTTTCTTTCATGACCACACTAAAGAGTCAGTGTTGTAGTGAAACACATAATAAGAAGTGGACTTCCGATCATCATTGTCACCATCCCAGTCGGATTCAGTGTAGTTAACGAGCAAATATGAACTTCGACTATAATTGATACCAAATTGAGCGGTACCCTTCAGATAACTAACAATTCGTTTGACTTCTTTCCAGTGGATTTCTTTGGGTTTCTGCATGAATAAAGAAACCACACTAAAAACAAGGGAAATGTTAGGTTGAATATGAGTAAGATCAAGAATATTGTCGACCAACTATCGATAAAGTGTAGCATCGACGGTGGGTGTTTGACATGTTTTATTAAACTTCACTCCAGACTGAAAAGGAGTAGCACAAGGATTGCAATCAACCATCTTAAAATGTGTCAACAGATCCATCACATATTTAGAATGAAAAATGAAAAATCTATCACAAAGTGTTAATACTTGAAGACCCAAAAAATAATGTAGAGTTTTAGCACACTGGATGTATATGGGTAAAAAATTTTAAGCTTCTAATTTGGAGTCATAGGGTCCATTTATTTAAGGTTTTCGAGTCATGTCTTATGCCAATAAATCATGTTTTGATTGTATCATGAGTCAAGAAAATTGATCATAGTCCATGTGAGAGTCTTGGATTCATGATAGTTGTTATCATCATTAAAAAAAGAGGGAAAGTGTTGGTCATACCTTTTGGTTTAAAGGTCATCATTATCAAGTGGTGTGTCTCAAAAAGGTATACAAATGGTTTTCATGTCATATCTAACCATTTGGGGGTCAAGTCATGTGTCAAGTCAACCTGCTGCAAATTCTCATGAAAGTTCGCAGTGAATCAAGAAAAGTACATCATGCACTAATCACATACCATCATGTTTTGGAAACGTGGCAATTGGTATTTTATTGTTTTTAGCACCATCTATTCATCACTTTTCTTCAAGTTAGTTTCAGAAGCAATTTTATCATTTAAAAAAAAGTGCGCTACAAACTGGTTTAAATTGTGGTGCTACGAATTTCCTGTAGCAGTTGAAGGAGGATCAAAGGCTTCCAAGAACTGTCAGTTTGGTTTATGTGACAACGAATGAACTTCATACATACTAGGTTCCCTACTTAAATGTTCAAATTTCATTGCCTAAAGATCAATTATCATCAAACCCTAATTGCTGCAAATTTTATGCTCGCTGCAAACTATTTCATATCATTTGCATTGCAAACTTATTTTAGCTGGTCATCTTCTATAGTCCTTGTATATTAAGATTTTATGGATACCCAAGTTTCTTTTTTTCATACCAAAAAGATCAGTTTCAGCGGTTTCTTACAACCATGATCCTAGCTGCTGCAAATTCTTGTTAGTGCTACAGACTATATTCATTGTATGCGCTGCAAATTGAATGCGCTAAGAATCCTCTGTTGTCTCATTTGATAAAAAACATCGCTGATTGTCTTTTCACTTGGGTTTTAAATATCATCTTTTTCAAAATCATTTTCCTTTCAGACCTGTAACTTTGCAAACTCTTTGATAAAAAACCTAGACTAAATTCATTCGATGCAAACTTCATTTGTGCACTGCAAACTGAGAAATTGCGCTGTGAATTCTCTGTTTTTACACAATTGCCCCAACTTTTTTCCTGATTGAAGTATCATCTACTTTAGGGTTGTCATTTTATCCTCTCATCTCCTAGTTGCAGTCTTTTTCATTCCTACAGTGTTTCTTTTGCATGAATACTTTTATCAACAAACCCTCAACCGTGCAAAATCAAACCATAAACCTTAAATTTACCATTTTGCATCATACAATTTGGTAGCAATTGTTATCTGAAGGGGAAGGAGTTTTAAATCAGCTATCATGGATAGTCAACAAGGTAAGAAGGTTCATAAAGGAGGAGAATTTTTCAGGGGTGATCCCCATGATCTGCAACTTATAAACTCAGAACCATTTTTCAGAGAAGCATTGGGTTCCCTGGTTTTTTGTGAGAAAATGCAAAGAGGACATCCTGAGGTTGCCAAACAATTTGCACTAAATTTTGATGGGATAAAGACTAAAGTGGGTGCAATAGAATTTTATGTTTTAGAGCAGTCTATTTCTACAACCACAAAGATACTTGTTCATGGAGAAAAATAGTTTAAAGCCATGCCCTTGAATTTTACATTTTCTAAGGAGTTCCTAAAACCTGAATATCAAGGAGATGACCTATCCAAGGGAGTGCCAAGAAATCATATGCTGGATTATTTTGAAAAAATGATCAGAGTTATTTAGAGGTATTTTACTTGTGAAGGAAGGTTCAATATGGTATATCAATACCATATTGGATTATTATTGCACTTTACTGGGAAATAGTCCTTGAACCTACCCTTTTATCTATTCAGAAGCATTGGGAAGATGTCAGATAGAGTCCAAGCTAAATATAAGCAGGTGGATAGCAATGTTTTTCATTCTGGTCTGATCAAAATGCTAGTATTGGAAGAGTTGAAGAAGACCAATACTGTTTGGGATGCTTTCCTAGCTGCATCAGGATTTCAACCAGATGTTGCTCATACACCACAGTCAAAGAGACAAACACTTATTCATGTTGATAATATTGTGCACTCAGAGTCAAGTAAAAAGATGAATATGACCAAAAGGGATAAGTCCACTCAATCTACTGATAATATAATTGAAGGTCCTTAACAACCTCCTGATGAAGACACTTCTCTTATGGCAAAGCCTACACCTATGGGGACATACTCTAGTAAGGCAAGGAGTTTGAAGGGAAATAAGCTTGTATTTTCTTCACATGTTGTTGTAGAAGCTGTCAAGCCTAGAAGACCTTTCACTAGATCAAAAACAAAGCAGGATGTCTCTGTAGAAGATGGTACACCCAAATCATTAGCTCAACCAACAGACAAAACTAAGCCTCTTAAAAAGAAAATAAAAATCATTGAGATCAAGTCTCCTTCCGATGAGAGGGATCCCACTTTTAAAAGGCTCGGGAAGCAACTGAAAGAGGCAAGGGTTGAGAGTGAACAATTGAAGAAAGAGAATCTGCATGCCAAGATTCAACTTAAGAGAGATATAGATATGGGTGAAGAAACTATTAAAGTCAAAACACTGGGTTAAGAGATCCATATCTCTGCGCAGGAAAATGAAGAATGTGTACAGGCTGAATATAACCCATCAAGCCGAAAATAGGAAGCTAAAGGAGGAAGTGCAACAGTTGAAGGAACAAAATGAAACAAAAAACTTGGACATGTTGGCACGAGTGGATATTAGGAGAAGAAGATTAGGCATCATCTCTACATCAAAATTATCACTTTTGATATGGAATTTATATATATGCATGCTTACAACCCTAAGGAACATTTTCACATTTTGCTACTATTATTATGCTCACATGATATTTTTTGCAAGTCACTTTTGTGATTTAGAGGTTATAGCAGGCATCATTAAAGGTTTGAAGGCGCTGGGAACTGCTAAAATCAGAACAATTTGCATTGTATGCATTGCGAACTTGACATTTATTTGGATTTTGATATTTAGGAGGGTTGCCATCTGTCAGATAAGTTTCGAGTTACTCCTCAAGTACCAGTTAGGCTTCAAGGGACAATTGTTCATCACTTTTAGCTTCATTTAATCTACATGCAACGAGTTGGCTGCAATTGCATTCAATGTTGCCAACAACTTCTTGGAATATAGCATTTTGTTATATTTTATGTTGATTGCTCATTGCCACATCTCTCTAAGGCACAAAATCCTATGTAGGAGCTAGGTGGTGAGTTCTAGAGATGTTTTTTAATGTAATTTTCTATTTATAGTGTAATGTAACTCCATTAGAGGATTCAAATGGTTGTAGAATGGGACTCAGATCTTTACTCTCAGTTGTAAATTTTTTCAGACTCTATGTACTGAGACTTAAGAATCTTGAGCAGTTAATGATCATTTTATTCTCTTTACCATATTATGTGTTTCATCTTTTCTTTCATTCTTGCTATTGATGAAGGATTCATCTTGGTACTCATTCATGATGTAGTGAAATATGTATTGTGTTTTTATTGGTGCAAGTGTTGTTGATGTAATTTATCTTGTTAACTAGGAAGTTCCTACTTGATGAGTTTTCTATTGTATGTGTTTCAGAAATACCTGATGTAACTTGATGCATGTATTCTATTTTTTTCTGGTAAGTATTCCATCTTTCCATTTATATCTTAAACAATGATCTAAGACTTTTCAAGCCTTGCTTGCTGATATATATTTTCTCGAAGTTTTGTGTTGATGTTTAAACTGAGTTCCTCACCCATTCACTACATTTTGAAATAATCTCTTATCTTTACAAACCTACAAGTTTTTCTAATGGGTATTAGGCTCACACCCATAACAGTCTAGGTGATACTTCTAGTACTAACATAGAGTACTAGGATCTGTCATACCAAAGGAGTTAACAAGTTGTTTCTTCAATCTAAATATGAGATCACAATTATCACTAGTAATGAGTAAATCATCTACATATACAACAACAATCAGAGTGTCTCCATTGGTGTGGAGAACATAGAAGTTGTGATCATATTCACACCGTTTGAAACCAAGTCGAAGAAAAAAACTATCAATCTTAGCATACTAGGATCAATGAGCCTACTTCAAACCATAAAGCGACTTCTTGAATCGACAAACCAAATTCGAATCCATCACAAAGCTAGGTGGTTGTTCCATAAAAATTTCTTCAAATAGGTCTCCATGAAGAAGACACTCTTCACATCCATCTAATGAATTTTACAACCAAAGTGAGTAGCAAGGGAAAGAATCAACCAAATAGACGTCATCTTTGTGACAGGGGCAAAGGTTTTAGTGTAGTCGATGCCTTCTTGTTGAGAGAATCCCTTCACAATGGGGCGTGCTTTTGGTCGCTCAAAAACACCTTCAGAGGTAAATTTGGTCCTGTAGACCCATCGAAATTTCACAATGGTATTTCCTTGTGGTTGGGGAACCAAGTCCCAAGTGTGATTCTTTGACAAAGAATCGATTTTGTCTTCATGACTTGCTCCCATTCAGGTTTTCCTTCAACATCTACGTAGGTAAAAGGGTTTGAGGTTTCAAGTACATGAGTCATCAAGGAAATGCTAGCATGTTTCTTTTGACTTTGATTCTGTTGTCCACCGAAGGCATCTCAAACATCTGCTAAAACAACTTCAATTGTTTTGGTAGCCCATATAGGTAGACAAGAAATAGATGAAATTTGGTTTACTTCAACATGTTGGTTAGAAGTCAGAGGGTCTTTAGTGGGCGGACCAGTTGAAACAAAGGATGAAGAAATAGTTGACTCAAAGGTCATTGGTGTATTAAAAACAAGGAGAAAGTTCGGTTGTCTAGTCGAAGGATTGAACAATGGAACATGGGCACCAATGCTAGAGACAACACCAAAGGGATCATCTTGCAACAATCCAGAAGAGACATTCAACAAATTGATTCCAGAAGACTTGTCATCAAACCATACATTATTTCTGACAATGATTTGTCATTTGACAGGATCAAACAATTGATAGGATTTCAACTCTTCAAAGTATCCCATCATGATTCAAGCATGTCTCTTTGCATCCAACTTATTTCTGCAATAATCAAGAATTTGATCCTAGGAAACACATCCAAACACATGGAGGTGGCTGAAATAAGGCTTCTTCCCACACAATCATTCAAATGGAGTCATGGAAGGAACAACTCGATTCGAGATGCGATTGAGCATATAATTTTCACAGTATACCTCTTCAACCTATAAGAGAGGGGGCGAGTCTTTATACTGTAAAATACATCTAGTCATTTCAACTAATGTTCGATTCTTAGGTTCCACAACACCATTCTATTGAGGAGTGTGAGGAACTAATTGCTTCCAGTCAATGCCAGATCAAAGTAGGTATTCTTCAAAATGTCAATTTACATACTCACCACCATTGTTTGATCTCAAGCATTTGATAGGTCGACCACATTTCTTTTCAGCAAATGCCCGAAACTCCTTGAACTTCCCAAAGACAAGTTTCTTATTATTAAAAAAAAGACCCATCTGAAGCAAGAGAAATAATCAATGAAAGTTAAAATGTACCTTGCAACTGTCAGTGAAGATAAATTGATGCAACATACATCACCGTGAACCAATTCCAGTGGGTTCTGTGCCTACCATGAAGTTCCAGAGTTGAATGGTTCTTAATGATTCTTCTCTAGCCCACAACCCTTACAAACTCCTTAAGGGGGAAACACCTTTGGTAAATCAACAACCATGTTCTGTGTTTCCATTGTCTATAGACTTCAGAAATTCAACTGTCCAAGTCGCTCATCCCAAATTCGACTTCTTTCATCGGTGTGAGAAACAAGTGTAGACGGTTCAAGTTTAGGTCGATTCGAGTCACAAAACTTGTACAAATTTTCCTTTGGGTTGAGAAGCCCGTTGACGAAAATCGACTTGTCTTTCTTCAAATCACAAACATAGAACCGATTTGGAAAAAAATACATAATATTACATGTTTATGTCAACTAATCAAAATAAAATAGATTGGCACTGAGATTTGGCACATGATAGATGTTGACAATCTTCCCATGTCGACAAGCAACATTACCTTGACCAACAACATCCAGATAAAAATCACTAGAAACTTAGATTTTACTCTGCTTAGATTTACTCAATCTCATGAACAAAGAGGCATCCTTAGCCATGTGATGGGTGCAACCAGAGTTGACAACCCATTCGTTCTACGCAGAATGAGACAAAAGGCCTGAGAGGTATTGACTTGGAAGGTGAAATTGTCAGTGGATTGATGAACATCAGACACATCTTGTTACACATCAAAATTACTCAACTCGATAAGTGTCGCATATTCCTCTCAATTATCGTAAGTGTCGCAACTTCCTTACAACTTTCGCAAGTGTTGCAAGTTGGTTACAAGTGTCGCAAATGTTGTTGAATCATGTTTCCATAATGACGACACTAAGGAGGCACTTAAAACATCTTATGTACTTGGTTTGAAGAAGGAGAACTGGTTCACTGGAGTCAAACAACTCTCAACACCTGAAAAGGGCTTTCAATCAAGAGTTTTGAGGGTGAACGCTCCCCTGAAACAGCCTTAGGAGCGTTGGCGCTCCCCTATAAGGCCTCAGGGAGCGTTATAACGCTTCCTGACCCTCTGAAGGAGCGCTTCCCATTTTTGAAGCGCTGGCGCTCCCCTTAAGCTTCTCAGGGAGCGTTCTAGTGCTCTGATGCCCCTTTTGAAGGAGCTCTCCCTAATCTGGGTCAGTTGTTAGCCCGGTGAGGAGAATAAGGAAAGGATATTTCGAGATTAGGAGGTAGTTGTACTCGTATTCTTGGTTTCATCAAGAGATCCCTGATCTAAGGAGGAGGTTCCCAACTTGTTCTAAACATAACTCAAGAGGTTAAGCTCCTCCCAACCTATATAAGCAAGCTCTATGATGATGGAAAAGAGAGAATTACACCAAACTTATGATCTCATAAGTGGTGTTGGAACATAGTTGATGGGGAAGAATTGCTAGCATGAAACCTATGATCTCATAGGAGACACACAGTCAACCAAAGGAGAAGTGATCAGTGAAGCTTCTGTCAACCAGGCCGTGGATCTTTCGAGCAAGGGTTAGACGAAGGGGACTTGACGAAGCTGTCGCATTCTCATCTACGATTGTAAGCACTGTTGTCGTTATTCTCATTAATATGACACGCTTGGCCTGTTTCTTTCTAGTTTGTGTCTGATGTTACATGAACTTATCAATAATTGATAGATCTGTTTTCAAGCTAATATCAATAGAGTAGGAAGTGGTCGTATATTGTTTGTCTGCAGAACTCAGCGAGGAGCAAAGGATTGGAGCACAACTCAGAGCGTGCAGGGACAAACGTCGATAAAGAGGTACTTATGTTATCCTTCCTTCTCATGTATTAGTTTAGATAGATTTGAAAGGAAGTCAGTGTCCACGTTAAGCATTTTTCTGTCTAGGGTTAAGGTCAAGCTCTTAGAGGCGATCTACCTGTCCGCAGGGAGATTTTCCTACAACACATCTCCTTCAAGGAATTTAACCTTCTCATCTAAGTCATCTCACTTCTTATAAAAAAAATTCTCCACATGTCCAGTCTTTCCACAATTTGACATGTCTTCTTTTTTCGACTTCATTGTGGTTGTCTTTGGGGTACCTGGTCATGGTATGTAGGTTTCTTTGTAGAGGCATCATATTGTCCTCTATTCCTAGGATCCATCTTTCCCTTTCCCATAAGCAAGTGAGCCTAGTGTTTACCACCAATCTTACCTTCTCCAAGCAATCTATGTTGATCGGTAATCAAAAGACCACATAAAACTTCAAAAGTGTAATCCTTACCATCTTCCTTGCATGCTTTCCAGTTGGTGCGGAAGTTCGACACGAACACGTCGACAAATGTTCTCAAGTTCATCAAGGTTAACTCGATGAGTTTTCCATCCTTCTTCTGATAGTTCTTTTCACATTCTCCCAATTTCAACTGGAGTTCCTTGACACGTGCCAAATAGTTCTCCCTTATTTCAAAAGAATGAGGATCGAGAGAGATCAACTCTTTCTCCAACTGCATGATGTGGATCTCATCGACTCAGTCAAACAACAACTTTATCTTCTTCTAGACTTGATGAGGACAGTCGATTCCACTAAGGTGAAAATGAATCTCCCACGAGATGTAGGTCGTGATGACCCCTACAACCTCATCCTTCTTCCCATCAACAAAAAACTTCACCTAGTCATATGTTGGATCTGGAATTGACACGTTTATACCGTGCCAAAGTCCTTTACTCTTCAACGGGGTTTCCATAGCTGGTGCCCATACTTCATAATGTGATCTGTTTAAAACAACAAAATCAATCTCCTGAGCCATATTTGATATCTAGACAGATTGGTCCATTTCAATAAGTTCCAATTAGCAAACCACCAGCCTAGAGTCAATGACAAAATATATTCGACTCAACAAGGTTTGCAGATAACAATTCAAGGGTTTAAATGATTGGTTTCAATACCATGTTTGGGAATAGGGTGGAGCACAACATGAAACATAAGACATGATAGTGCAGATAATCAAAGAGGAACAAAACTTTCAAAGATAGATGGTGGTGTCTAAAGACACCATTACAACACTTAAGAAAAGACAAATGTGATCAAAACATCACAGTGCATGTTTCACATCTTGATCCACATGATCTATTGCACAATCTTAGATGACGTTAATGACCCAAGGGGTCTTCTTTTATAGTCTCAATATCTAACTAACTTCCATAGAATCCAGGAGATCTTGTCCACATGTAATCAACGACTGTTAGAGTGGACTCTGCAAAATATGCTATGTTGATTCGGCTCGAAAAGGATGCTCGAACTAACCTCTTACACATCCAACTCATAGTCTATCATCGATCTAGTCAATCCACCGCCGGACTATCTTCGACTGCTAGTCGATTTTCTGACCGACAGGAACGTCGACTACTCGAACGACTGATGTATTGTGTTGGTCGATCGTCCGATCGACTATATCCATATGTAGGTCGATTTATTGATCGACTAAACCCAAGAGATGTGTGAGGAACCATAAATTCTTGATGTTCCAACATAAGAATTATGTAAAACTAGAACAACATGAATAACCAATAAAAGCAAAGATCTCATAAATACGAAGATGGGAAAAATAGATTGGCTGATGAGAAAAATTCTATATGTAGAGATGTGATTTTCATATATGTATCAAACATATGATGGAAGAATTAAAATACATTATAGATTGGTAGAACACATTCATAGCTTATTCATTCATGCCAAAAACATCTAATCTTAAAGAAATCACACCCTCTTTTCGATCACAACTCTAATAAGAACCTGACATAAATTTTAGGCATGAGAAGAGTTATACCATGATCCAATATCAATACATTATGGAAAAATTCCTTTAGATGTTTTCCCCAATTCTAAATCAACAAGATTGTTAAACATTCGACTAATGATGGGGAGACTGACTTTCTATATTGTCATATTCTGACCACTGAAAGAAAGTTTGGTCCAATATTAGATGACTCGCTTTAAATAAATGTTTAGATATATATTGACAAAGGATAAGAATTCTACATTTTTTACCTTTTCCAATTTTTCATCACTAGAATTCAACTAGACAATCTTTGTCAAAATTAGAATTTTGACTTGATATAATTGTTGTATTTAATGCAAAAATGGATTTATCACCCTCAAATACCCCTATTGCAACTCGATTGTGCAATATTAAAATATGATATATGTAATTCCATCAGTCCAAAATCATTCTTACTGGTTTTCATGCTAAAAATGTTGGTTTCTCATCCCATCATTTCAAGCACCTGAAAAAGAGACCAATTTGTAGTGTGTTTAGACTATAATGATATATATTTGTGTGGGTGTACATATGTGAAGGTTTATTACAAGAGTAGCTTTGATTGATTCACCACTGCTCAAGTATAACTTAATCAAAGAAATATAATCATTGGGCATTTATGATGTAAAAATAGTAGTTGTAGGAGAAGTTATTTACACACTAGAATATGCTTGATCACACTTTGATATGTTATAGTTTCAGCGAACGATTAGATGGGAGGAAGATTGAGCTTCTTTCATGGTGCTTTGGTTTATGGAGATAGATTTGGAGTTGTTTAATGTTGTAGTAATTTTTTTTGTTGTTTGAAAATTTTGTTATATTAAAAATTGAGTTTTTATTCATCCAGAATTTTGGTTGAATTTTGTAGAATTCTTGTCATGTGTAAAATTGTTAAGGGAATTGTTCCATCATGCACATAACTTGGATCATAATGGAACTCTACTCATAAGATCCTTTTATAAGATTAACTTGCTCTATAAGACTATATGGTGATGATGAGAGCTCTCATGTGGCACTCTAAAGTAAGGGTAAGTGGTTAATTGATGTACCATAGATCGACATTAATTAAAATGGAAGAGAGTATGGCTCATTCTTGTTGTGTGATTGTACATGGTTGAGGTTTAAATTTGTACATGGGCCTAACAGTTAAGAACACATGTTTTCTCCTTAGAGGTGATAGGTTGGAATCAAGAGGGGGGTAAAGTATGTACACCACTGTAGACTAAGTAGTGAAATCATTGGGTAGAAGGGGTTGTTTGTTTCACAAACAAGGGGGTCTCATATATCAATTTAGTGTTTGTCTAGGCCACAAACTTAAAATTTGATTATTATTATTATTATTATTATTGTTAAGTTTGTAAGGCCAATGTCAGTGTGGCTCAACAGAGTTAATTAGGAATACAACTTTGGCAGGCATTTCAACTTGGCTCTCGACCATCAACATGATGCCAATAAAAATTGTACAATGGAATTGCTCTTAATTACAGTGTCATCAAGGATCTCTAATAAAAACTTGTAGGAGCACAATTTTTCAAAGTCTATGCATAGATGTTCATAATAAAATACAACACTAAGAATCTTTTTATTGGCATCATAGTTATGGTGATTGTTTTTTCACATAACTTTCTAATAAGGTGCATTTTGAGGAATTTGGGAGTTATTTCACACATCTAAAAGTTTAGAGATAGAC
>ML822608.1:93301-107994 GCA_009831015.1 Picea engelmannii | reverse complement strand
TTCTACCATGCTTACAAAGAAAGAGCTAAAGTCGATGGCTTTCAACATGGCTAGAATGACATGTCATTCCACATGGTTATAAGCTTTTCAAAAAACATTTTTATGAAGACCTCATCTAAACCCAAGGAGTGGCCCATTCCATGCCCTTAGATAATGAGATCACATTATCTAGGATGGATTGAGTGATAAGCCTCTAACATGCAGTTTTGATCTCCTTCCTTTATAATGACTTTTAATATAACCATGATAATTTTGATCTCCTTCCTTTATAATGAATTTTAATATAACCATGATAGATGCACAATTCCAAGGTTTGCTTTTTAACTACCTCTTTGTAAGCTCTAAGATGCATTGAGTGGCATGCCTCTGACCCATAATCATATCCCTCCTTAATAGTGACATTCAATAATACCACGATTTTTGAAGATTCCAAGATTTGTTTTTTAACCACCTCTTTGTAAACCTACAAAAACTTAGATGTAAGTGTCATTACCAATCAACTCTCTCAAACTCACATAGAAACCTTTCTAATACCCCGTCCTTATTATTTGCCATCTCTCAAGATAGCTCATCTCAACTTAAATCCATTTCTAGAAGGTAATTGTCACTCATTAAAAAAACATGTTCACAACCTACTAGCAAATTATGAAACCCATAATCAATATATAACTCATTACTTTGTAGTGAGTTTAAGATTCCTATATAAGATTTATATATGTATATGTTTTTTTTCTATAAATTAAATATTGGCGAAATCATAATTTTACATTGTTTAAATGGTGTTTTTGAATGTATAAAACTAATTGACACCTTCAAAAACCACAAAGCACTTAAAATATGTAATCTCAATTACTCAAATCTGTAATTCTATCCATCCTTCTGAATTTCTGACAAAATTTTAAACAAAAAACATTGAGAAAAAAAAGAAAAAAAGAAAAAGAAAAAGAAAGTAACCTTAAAAAAACAAAAACATGGAACATTTAAACTACATCCATATTTTAATGTAAAACTAACCGTGTTCATTTTTCCCAGCCTCTAAGCTGAAATCTTGGATTTATTTTAAAATTTGATAATAACAGCACTGATTTCTTTTACCTTAGCCATGAGCCAACAACAATGAAACAGAGATATGAACGCCTTCTGATTTCTTATTACAAACCAGAAGCAAAACAATTGCATAAGATATTGACAGAATAAATCCCAAAAGATGGTTGATTGAAGGGTAAACTTTTTTACAGTAGGATTACAAAGCAAGGCAAAATGGTCCAGTATCCCTATTCACAAATCTCATTCCCAAATCATGGAAATGAGTGAATTGGAAACTCCAGAATCTCCAAAGCTTAAGTTCAGATCACAATCTAATATTTCAGATGCACCAGGGACTATATAGGCCAATCTAAACTGCCGCCCACCTGCAGCTTCTTTGACTTGAGAGCAGCAGAAGGGCCAAAGTAACTGTACTGAATCACTGCGCAGAAACGTCCTCTGGACCCTCTTTCCATCAGGGAGACGGACACCTACCCTACAAAACATTCCTTTATCTCCTTCTGTATCCTCTGGGAGAGGTGGGTGTAATTGGCTTTTGACTTCTTCTGGGAATGCTGCTGGTACTTCATGATTATGTGGAATTTGAAATTCTTTTGATTGCTCATCTGAGGCTTGAGAACCATTTGCTCCAACTGCGGGCTGTTCCATGTCTTCCAGAGAGACGGCCATTAAAGCTTGCTGGAGTTCATCGACTTGTCTCTGTCTTTTATAAGGGCGTTCCATAGGACCCTCGTCCATATCAGGGGTCCAGTTCTGCTCTGGGTCAATCATGCTTTTCCTCTTAACAGTATGAGCTCCAACTTCAATATCTGTATGGGAATCGAATGGCTGTACCGCTTTCTCTTGCTGAGAGTTGCTTGCCTGCAAAACCTGCGGCGCCTTTTCTGTGGATTTCCCAACAATTTCAAAAGAAACGGCAGTCTTGCCCTGCTTTTCTGCAGAGTTCTCCATTGATACTTGCAAGGAAGCAGTAAGTGCGAAGATCTGAGATATCTGAAAAGGGGCAAACCAGATTGGCTATTTGGCAAAATCCCAAAGGCAAAAATTATACTTGTGTACGTGTATATATGTGGCAGAAATATGGTGGAAGAGCGAATACACTGCAGATTGGCAGGTCACATTCATAGCTTAGTCAATCTGGCCCAAAGTATCACACTAAAGTTTTTAAATACATGAATGGTAAAATCACCAAGGGTTTTGAGGGGTATTTATTCGCGTTTACCTTAATTTTAAAATCAATAAATTAATTTAATTTTCAAAATCGTCAATTTGATGGATGGGTCTTTTGTTCCACAAATAAGAAAGTTTTATACATTAATTTGATTTCTGGTTTGACGGTAATTTTAAAATTAGATTATTTATATTATAGAATGTTAATTTCAGAGTAAGTTGGACTTCGGGTCTTTTGTTCCACAAATAAGGGAGTCTCATACACCAATTTGATGTCTAGCTTAACCGTAACCTTAAAAAATTAGAGCTCCACCATCTCACCATCTCACTTTATTAATGGTGGGATTCCAAAACCACTCAACAACTTTGAATGATTTAGAAGGCCCTACATCTCACTTTATCCAAAGCTCTGCCACTCCGAAATTATCATATTATATATTCATTCATTTAGGAACCCAACCATCTCACATTATCCAAGACTTACTCAAATCCCCCATATATATATAT
This sequence comes from Picea engelmannii, assembly GCA_009831015.1. Lineage (NCBI taxonomy): Eukaryota > Viridiplantae > Streptophyta > Pinopsida > Pinales > Pinaceae > Picea > Picea engelmannii. The sequence continues at coordinate 105,270 of ML822608.1, read as the reverse complement.
ATATATATATATATATATATATATATATATATATATATATATATATATATAATCTATTTTTAAGGTCATTGCCAAGCCAAACACTAAATTGGTGTATGAGATCCCCTCGGCTCAAGATTTCACTAGTAAAGTCTTAATTAAAATATTTTTTAATTAAATTGTTTTGTTTTAATTAATTGTGGTTGGTGGATTTAAAATTTAAAGTGTGTAGCATCATTCCTAAGAGGCATGTCCTAATTTTATTATTAGAGACTCTAAAAGGGATTCACTCCACTAATGAAAAAATGAAAAGAAGGAAGAATGAATCTCCACCTCTGTGGTAAGTTGAAATATAAAGTTTTATTAATGTTTGCCACATGTGATAATATCTATTTTGAAGTTTTATTCTTTTTCACACTTTGAATTTGATCTTCATTTTTTTTAGTTTATGAAAACTCCATTTATAATTCTAATATAAATGTTGTTGTGGTATTCACAATAAAAATTAACAAAAACACATATAATACATAATAGTTAATTGACAAGCAAAAATAAATATCAAATGTCATGTGAAGGGTAGTTTTAATTATACATTTCTTACAAAATTATGATTTTATTAACATGTAGCAAAATTTATACATCGTACAAGAAACAAAATTTTCAATTGATTTTAGCTAGCAATAAAAATTTTTAATGAGGAAGATAAAAGAAGGGTTTTTAAATGCTTACATGGTCAGTTTAAGATAAAATTATCAAATATTGAAATACCACCAGAGATGAAGGTTTTGATAACTAGTAACCATAGAAGTAATTGTAATCAGAATGTTAGGATAACAAAGTGTGATGCATAATCCAACTATTTTAACAAAGTAAGCAATTCGCTTTGAATAATCAAAACTAAAAATGATTTTTGATAAAACAATATGCGTATAGGCCTTGTTTTATAGAGATGGATTCCAAATTTTGTTTAATCATGAGCTTATGCACTTGTAGATTTGATAAGATTTGACCATTCTATTTAGAAGTGACATCCCATCTACCAATTGTGGAAACATTCAATGCAAATCGATGCACTCGATGCTTATCAAAAGTGTCTTTTTACTTCGGTCGAAGTTGTGCTCAAACTTTGTTTTTCATGAAAGTCTTAAGAATGAAGTGATGACGATGTAAAGTGATTAGTGAAGCTTGCAACTTTTATTGAAGAGAACGTTTACAAATTATTTTGGAAAATATTAAATCATCTCTAATGCATTATTTCTCGAAAGTTGTGTTCTGTTATTTTTAGTCAAAAGCCAAATATTTACTCTGATCATGTTATTGAGTGAAAAAATAACTTTTCATTAGAGTGCTTTTCAATTTTCGTCCGAAAGAAAAGTATATTTTAGTTCATGTTATCGCACAGATTGTAGCTTGGGCAAAGCTCAACCCAAGTCACAAAGGTGAGACAATTATGGGAGTACCTACCCATTGTCACCATATATAAACACTCCCCTCGCTTTAGTAATGATGAAATCACCACAAGGGGGGAATCTCAGTGACCCTAGGGGGATTGAAATGGAAAGTGATATAATGATGATGAACACCCCTATAGGTCAAGTTTAGAGATGATGAAAAGGTTTGAAGATGAGTCTTGTGAAAGGACAAATAGTTGTCAAGTTTTGAATACATGCAAAACATTATGATGGTCAGATCTTCTTCCAAAACTTTTGGAGGGACTAGAAACTCGATGTCGATATTCCTTTCTAACTCTTCGAAAATCTGCAGTCATGTCGACTGGTAAGCTAAGTCTTTTGGAGATGGTGTTGAATCATATCCACACCATACTTTGGTCATGTTGATTAAGAGATTAATGTGGCACGATCGAGATATTTCTTGATGAACTACCTACTCAACCCTCCATCTATGGGAAGCATTCTTAAGATTATGGACCTAGTTTTTGAACATTAATTTGGCCAGGAGGGAATTCGACAAACCCGCTACACCTGGCACAAAAATTTGATAGTTGTCCATGGTCGATAGTATTTTTTCTATAAAGATGGATTCTTCAACTGAGCTTATCTAATTCATGCCTATCCATATGAGGAGAGATGGGAATATAATAACTCTTCCTTGATCCTGACATTCCTTACAGTTTATATTGATGATGTTTTCTAGGTGCTCCAACCAATTGAATCTTGCCCCACTTTCTTGAATGTGACCAATAACCTCTAGCATTGTAAGTTTAACATCAGATGCTCGACCTGCAGTGGTGAATCATAGTGAAACACCAATACAACTCCATTTGGCATGTTATTCTTTAACCTCATTGATGAGCAAGCCCTTGGAATTTTTCATTGAGGTCTACCCTGTGAGATCATGTATCCAAGAGGTTGAGTTAGTAGTTTTAGGAACTGACTCTCCTCCATGCAACAACCCCATCATTGTATGAATTAGGCCACCTATGATGTCGAATATGCATTCTAGCCATAAGTGGCCTCCATGATACTAACCGATAATGAATTTAGCAGCTTCCTCTTTCCAATCCCTAAGATTTGAAATATGTGGGGTGCCCAAGTAGTGTTAGATGCCAACCTGTTCAAAAAATTGGGTTTCCTCCCTCCATACATCGTATTCCATGCTCCATGCTGTAAAAAATTTCCAATGTTTGTCCTGTGGGATTTCCTCCATGAGGGATTTGTTGATCTTAGGCATTCTTATTTACAATTCGGTCACAGTTTTCCGGTCGAATTATTGTTTAGTCCTTGGCTCCACCAATGTGTCTTGAATTTGTCCCCTCATTGTCAACACGCTTTTAGAAGGATCTAGGTCGAGAAATTATGTTGGATTTGGGATCACAGAAGTTGAACAATCGATTTTAGGGTTTTGAGTTTCATTGATCGATTGTTCGGAAGTAAAAAGAAAAGTGACAAAATTGTATGCATTACCAATATTTATAGGCACGACGGTGTGGGGAGAAGTAATTAGGAGTGGTGATTCACATGCTTCAACATTTATGGAGGGAATTAATGCTTATTTATGTGAATAGTCAAAGGTATCAACATGTAGGTGGTGGTTGACAAAGTCTAGTTGGGTTTAGGTCGAGTCAAAATTTTTGCGTTGGTCGGTGCTATCGACTAAGTCAATTTCCCTTTTCTGATGAAGTTTTCCAACTTGGTTGACCTATGATTTTTGGTTAGATGTGTCAATTTGGTCGACTTGTTTAGTCTTTTCAAGTCAGTCCTTCCTATCGATCCGAAATCTCTGATCATATTAACCAACCAAGTCAATTTATTTTTTCTTGTCGACTTTGTTCATGCTTTTTTTCCATGGTCGAATGTTTTAGGTCAGTCGATTTTATTTCATTTTCTTATTTTATACTCGCGCTCGCTTGATTGTTAAAGGTCATGCTCACTTGATTTATATAGTTCACACTCACTTGATTTATAGGGTTCAGGCTTGCATGATTCACTTTCCTATTTTTTCAAGAATCAATGGAGATCTTGTTTCAGAGTTGTAATTTATGTCAATTTCTTCTTATCCTCATTGTATGGTCAACGTGTTTTCCAAGAGCTCTAGTCTTTCTGTATTTTTCCTTTAATGAATAAGTTGTGAAATTGTGCTTATTGTTGATTCATGGTCGATGATAGTTTTTTAAGTAGTTCCCTGTCTTTCGACAGTTTCAAACTCAACTCTTCATAACCAACTGCTTTATTTGAGCTTTTTATTTTCTTTATTTTTTACTTTTTTCATTTCTTGTCTTTTTTTTGTGTTTTTGTCTTCTTTTTTTCTTCTTTTCTCTTTCTCTCTTTTTTTTTTTTCCAATAAGTTTTTATGGATTGACTTAGGCTGACACAAAGGGTTTTCGACCTAGTCAATGCCTATAGACGCCTCCAAATTTTTTTTCACCAATAGGCATCATAGTTTTCATGTATTATACTTTTTGAGATGGGACCCATTGACCACTTTTTGAAATGGGTGCCCTTGCAATAAATGTTCTTAATTGTACCACACCGATTGGTCGAATATCTTCGACGATGTATGGTCCCAACCAAGCAGTTTCAAGCTTCAAAGGTTTTCCTTTAACTCGACTCCCATATATTATCACCAAATCTCCCATTTTCATGTATTTTCTTTTCAAATTTTAGTCATGTCATGCTTTGTTTTTCATTTTTGCACTTCTTGGCGATGAAGGGAAATCATTATTTCTTATTCCAGTTGGTGCAATTGGTGGAGGCATTGATTTTCATATTTTTCTAAGTTGTATCTAAGAACAGATGCTACCTTGGTTGCATTGGTAAATAAATGTAGTGGAACTAAATATTCTTGGCCATATACAAGCTTGAAGGGTGTGTGATCGATCGACCTTTTATATGCGGTATTATAAGCCCAAAGTAATGCAGGGACCTTATCATCCCAATCGTCTCTGTCGATTCCACAATTTTTTGTAATTCCTTTGTGAAGGGTCTTATTAAAGGATTTGACTGCACCATTAACTTGGGGATGATAGGTCAATGTCCACCTATGGTCAATCATGAATTTCTTCAAGAGCATTTGGATTGTCCCATTAACAAAGTGAGTTCCTTGATCAATGATTATGGTTAAGGTGTAACATTCTCGGCCACCCATGTCGGGGCATGCTACTCTAGAAAACTCTTTCATTCTATGATACCATGTTGTAACATACTCAACATCCAACTGAGCTATGCCACATAAATTTTTCGAACTACATGCAATTAAAACATATACAGACGAAACTCTTGCAGAAATTTATATATATAACGTAAATAGACAAATACATTATGTAAATGCACGGATTCATATTGAATAACAATAAACATATACATGCAACATATACAAGCAATACCCATAAATATAAAGGCATTCATAACCACACATAGGATAAACCCATAAAAATAAACACGTAAATAATAATGAAACATGTAAATGTATCACACAATTGACACTTATCTTGGTAAGAATATCACCAACTGCGTCCATACCTTCTACAAACCTCCCAGCCTTAGACCACACTACTCATCACTCTCAGTAGTGGGTCACTCCCGAGTTGGGACTAAACTCCACCCAGGTAAAGGGATTCCTAACTAGGCTAATGGATCATAGACAATAGGAAAGACTCTTTCATAGGTGCCAACTCAAACTAACAACCTACAGTCCCTCATTCCCCACATGCCTATCCCACCCCAGGAAGTGTGCCCCTTATCTGCTCAACAATCCTTCGACTGCCCCACTTCCTTTCTGGGCTTCAACAATAGGTCGAATAAGAAGTCTCAGAGCCCTGTAGCTGCAATTTATCACCTTCGAAAATCAATTCCCAACAATTTTCTCACCCATAAAGATTGCTCATGGGCCTGACAACCTGCCTCTTCAATATCCCACGGGCTTGAGAACCCGCTTCTTCAGTCCAACTCCCAAGCTAACCCGGTACACAAACAGGTATGGTTATGGATATAGGTTCAGGTACAGTGACATGAAGGTACAGAGGAAAATTGACTGTGTGAGTAAGTGATCCTCGAAATGGCTAAATGGATGACTAAATGATCAAAGGAATGCACTAAGTCCAAACAATATGTATGCATGTCCCCAACTTGACACTTGTCATGTTGGGAGCTACTTTGGCCCACTTTTCCCCATCCTTAGAACTTAGGATAAAATAATTATGCATACTTTATACTTAAGAAATATTAATATAATATTCCTTTTTGGCTTAAGCTCCCTAGCTTAGCCTCTTTTCCTTAACTTTTAGCCCCCCCTTTCCCTAACTAGTGGAGTTTAGTCCCACATACTCTTTTATCGTGGTCGGTCTGCGCGCAATGATGTATTTTATATTAATTATTAGACATATATAAAATAAGGCTCGCTGGCCTTTAACATCTAGGCTCTCCTGCCTAATCATCACAAAATGGCTCACCAGCCTATAAAACATGACATATACACAAAGGCTCCCTGGACTCAAAATCGTGCGCACTTAAGTTGATGTGCGTGATATCCTAGAATGTGCACACGTCATAATTTATTACGTAGTACATGCACGCACTATGCCATGAAAGGTGCATACAAAAAATGATATCAAACAACTCACTAGCTTAAGTACATTTTCATTTTACATTTACAATTGGGTTTGGCCTAGGAATATTACAATCCCCTCCCCTTGTTTATGCACTGTCCTCAGTGAATTATGTACACATATAAAACAAAATTTTCAAAAATCCTCAAAAAGATTCGGGTATTCTGCTCGCATTGCATCCTCATGCTCCTAAGTAGCGCCCTCATGACCGTACCAGGTCCATTGGAACTTTACAAGCCCTATGGATCGATTCCGGAGCTGTTTGATTTTCTGGTCCAGAATGCGTACTGGATGCACTTGGAAAGCGTCTTCTTGCTCCACCTAAATCACATTCCAATCAATAACATGATTAACATCAGGTATATATTTCTTGAGCCATGATACATGGAATACATTATGAACATACATAGATGCAGGCAATGCAATCATATAAGCTATTGAACCAATCCTCTCTAGGATCTCAAATGTCCCACAATAACAAGATGTCAACTTTGAACAATTTCCCAGCTTCATGGAACTTTTGTTGGCCTTCACTTTCAAGAATACATGGTCCCCCACTTTAAATTCCCTATGAGTTCTACCCTTATCAACATAGATTTTATGCCTGTCTTGGGCATCCTTTAAATTTTTTTTTATTTTCAACATTTTCTCCTCCATTTCCCTGAGTAAATCTGGCCCAACCACTTCTCTATCTGTTGGGTTATCTAGCTTACTGGTGTGTTGCACTTTCTTCCATAAAGTGCCTCAAATGGTCTCATCTTTAGAGATGTTTGGTACCCATTGTTATAAGAAAACTCTACTAAGTGTAGGTAGTCCTCCCATTTTGATGGTTTATCCATCACATACATCCTCAACATATCCTCAATCACTTGATTCACCCTCTCTATTTGTCCATCTAATTCTGGATGATAAGTTGTACTAAAATTCAAATTTGTTCCAAATCCATTAAATAAACCCTTCCAAAATTTTGAGGTAAATTTTGGATCTCTGTTAGACACAATTGTCTTGGGTATACCAAGTAATCGAGCAATTTCCCTCATATAAACATCATCAATGTTGGTTGCGTTGTGAGTGAGATTAATTAGAATAAAATGGGCAGCTTTAGTAAGCTTATCCACCACTACCATGATAGAATCATGTTTGTTGTTTGTTCTGGGTAGTTTGGTGATGAAATCCATTGTAACAACTTCTCATTTCCACCCAGGAATGGGTAATCCAAACATTTGGAAATAAAATCAACAACTTCTTTCTTCATGTCTGGCCAATAATATTGGCTCTTGACAGTTGTTATATTTTTCCAATAACCCGGGTGCCCAACATAAGGTACATTATGCATTTCTCTCAATACCAGATTTTTTCAATTCATGGGAATTTGGTACATAAATTCTACCCTTGTACATGAGAATTTCATCATTTTCTAGCTTGTATTCTTCAATTTTCTGCTGCAAATTACCTTCTTGTAATTTTCCCACTAATTCCTTGTATTGCAAATCTGATTTGGAAGCCTCTATAATTTTGTCTTTCAAATCTGATTAGTACATGCTAATGGCTGTAGCATGCAATCCATGCAGTCTTCTGATGAGTGCATCAACCACTTTGTTTTCTTTCCCCTTGATATGCTTTATATCAAAGTCATATTCACTTAGAAATTCTAACCATCTGCTTTGCCTAGAATTTAGTGTTGGTTGATCAAATAAATATTTCAGACCATTATGGTCTGTCCTCAGGTCAAACCTTTTCCCCATGAGGTAGTGTCTCCATTTTCTCAAGGCATGCACTATGGCTGCCAACTCCAAATCATGAGTGGCATAGTGTCTTTCATGGTCCTTCAACTTCCTTGATTTATAACATATAACAAACCCATTTTGACTGAGGACTCCACCAAGTCCTTCTTTATATGCATCCGTGCATACAATGAACTCTTCATTTGGGTATGCAATCCTTAGTATTGGAGCACTTGTTAATAATTGTTTCAAGTATTGGAAACTCTTTTCACAATCCAATGTCCACTAAAACTTCACACCCTTATTTTGCAAGGAAGTGATTGGGTGTGCAATCTTTGAGAATCCTTCCATACATCTCCTATAGTATCATGCAAGGCCCTTGAATGATCTGACCTATGTCACATTCTTTGGCGTTGACCATTATCTAATGGCTTTTATCTTCTCATGATTCACTGCTATCCCATCCTCTGAAATGATATGTCCCAAATAATGAATTTGCTTATGATAAAATGAGCACTTGCTCAATTTGGCATACAACTGATGCTCCCTTAATACTTACAAAACCATCCTAAAATGATGTTCATGCTCTTATTCTGACTTGGAATATACAAGGATGTCATCCAAAAATACAATGACAAACTTGTCTAAATATTCTCGGAAAACACCATTCAGTAAGCACATGAAAACAATTGGTGCATTTGAAAACCCAAATGGCACCACTATGAACTCATAATGACCATACCTTGTCCTGAAGGAGGTCTTGTTGATAGCTTCCTCCTTAATCCTTACCTGATGGTATCCTGACTTGAGATCTATCTTTGAATTTTTTTTTTCATCGTTCAATTGATCAAAGAGATCATCAATCCTTGGTAGAGGATACTTGTTCTTTACAGTCACTTTATTTAGTTGTCTGAAATCAATGCACAATCTTAATGTCCTATCTTTCTTCTTCACGAACAATATTGGGGCACCCCAAGGTGACACACTTGGGCGTATATACCCCTTCTTTAGAAGTTCTTCAAGTTGCATATGCATCTCCTTCAATTCTGGTGTACTCATTCTGTATGGATTCTTTGACACTGGAGCTACTCCAGGCATTAAATTTATAGAGAAATAAATATCTCTCTTTGGGGATAGTCCTGGTACCTCCTTGACCACATCTTCAAAATCTTTCAGGACTGCATGATCTTCCAAATTTGGCACCTTATCTTTATGTGTCTCTTCCATATGAGCTACAAACATTTGACACCCTTTTCTGTAACATTTCTTCAACTGCAATGCTGAAATTTCTCTGATGGTTACTGTCGTGGGAATTCCCTGCACTTTCCTTAGGTTCCCTTCCTCGTCCAAGCAAGTAAATGCATTGTTATGACAGTCTAGGATAGCATGATGTTGGTCCAACCAATCCATCCCAATTAGAAAATCATAGGAACTTAAAGGCAATATGTTCAAATCTTCCCTGGTGTTCAGTCCATTCATGTCCATAAGACATGTCTTAACCATCTCATTAACTTTTCTTTTGGCTCCGGTAGCCAACTACACCAACCAAGATTTTACATGCTTGCTTCTTGGCAAATGAAAAATTTCCACCATATTAGGATCTATATAACTATGACTAGCTCCTTAATCAATTAAAATAACAATGGTTTGGTTGTTGATCATACCTTCCACTTCAATCATATGTGATTGATACTATGCTTGCTTGTTGTCCAGGGCTGCATAGATCCTTGGTACATTTCTTCCCATGTCCTCCATTTTTTCAGCTTGTTGTACATTGTGAACAATTCTCACTTTTTCACCTATGTGAGGAAAATCTCTGAACATATGATATTCTTTAGAACCCCAACATTGAATAGGTGGTTGCCTTGGCCTTTGACCCCTTGTCTCAATCGTTCTGGGTTATCTAGAAGTTGGTTGTCCTTGAGTATTATTTCTGAAGAATGGTGGCTTAGTTCCCTTCTTCCTTCGATCCATCTTGAATTTATTTTTGTCTTCCCAAGATTTTTGGAAAGTTGGCCTTACTTTTTGCTGATCATATAGGCATTTATCTCGTCTTATGGTCTCCTCCAATGTCTTGGGATTATCATACTATATTTTGTCACTGATGAATGATGGAATCTACTAAAATACCTCTGAATCTTAACTGTCTCATCCTTGATGAAAGAGACATACTTCAATAGTTCTAAAAACATTCTCTCATATTCATCTATGGTCATACTCCCAAGCTTGAGTTCAAAGAACTCTTTCATTTTCTTGTCATAGTATCTCTTTTTTTCTTCTTTTTTTTAACTGAAACATTTATATTTTATTGATAGAGGAGGCAGTTGGGTTGAGGCCTAATCAACCAGAATTATAGATAGTATTTGTCTCTTTTTCCATTAAACAAAATACTTTTTTCTTGCTTTTGCTTGGAATTGAGCCTTACAATTACGGAATGGGACTGTACCCAGGTGCCTCATCATTTTTATTGAAAACTCCTTGCAGCATACTACATCCCTCATTTTCCTTTTTGTCTGATTCTTTGTTCAAGTTGCGGAGGATGTGATAAATATCAATGGAGGTGAAGCTTTGTAAAGAACCCCGAAGTCTTTGAAGAGTCTTGTTGAGAGTCGGATTGGCGAAATGCTCCTTCGAGTTTACAATTTTTATCAAAATTTATGAGTCGTCAAAGACTTGAAGAGATTTATTTTCATATTCTTGGGCGATCTGGAAGCCTTCTAATAGCCCAAGGATTTCGAATTGGTTATTTGTTCTTTGTCCTAACCCCCAATTGAAGATGTCTACGCAGGAGTCGTCGTGGGAATAGATGATTCCACCAGCTCCTGCTGTCCTAGGATTCCCTCTGGAGGCATCGTTGAAGAAGATTGTTACCTTATTTTTCTTTCTCCACCAGGCTTGGAATTATTTGTCTGGAGTTCTTATGCGCCAAGAGAGATTTGAAGATGGGTGGGCTAGAGTCTTCATCTTGCCCTGAGTCAAGAGGGTGCCCAGCCAGTTTCTCTCCTCTGGAGTGAGAGAGGCGTCAATCTTTGCCGAGTGACTGTTCAGAGCTTCCAACAGGTAAGCCTTGTCTTTAGCCGCTATTGTCTGAGGAATGTGTGTTGTATTGTTAAAAATAAGATCGTTTCTTGTGAGGCAGATCTTCCAGCAGATGAACTTAGGGATGGAAGACCAGATCCAATTCCACAATGATTTATTAGTTAACACTCTTGGATATCGGTCTTGCCAAGATTAAAAAAGAGTGTTGTTTGTGATCTGAAAGGGCGAAATCACCTGGAGGCCTTGCAACACGTGAGTCCAAACTGATTGGGCAAAAGGGAAATCCAAAAAGAGGTGATCTAAATTTTCCAAAGCCATTTTGCATAATGTGCATCTGTGAGGCCCATAGATGCCCCATTTTTTGAGATTTTCTCTAGTTAGCTTGCGCCTGTGAAGGAGCACCCAGGTGAAAAAATTGATTTTTGGGAGGCCGTAACTGTCCCAAACTTGATTCAGGATCACAAGATTGGGAGAGGAGTGTTGATTAAGGTTGGTTGTCATTGATGTCAACCCTTGAAGAAATCCCCACAACAAAAAAATTTTGGTAATGGACCCAATATTGTTTGATGTAAATATGACTCATTATTTTCTTGTCATGGTTGATGAGAAGTAAAGATGGATGAACTCCAAAGTGGTCCCCTTATGGTGAAAGCCCTCATGGGAAGACACTTTGTAGAGTAAGAGAACCCATGATTAATTGTGGAATAATGAGATGAAGGAAATTTGTTAGGGAAACTATCCTATATGGATAGTGCTTGTCATGCTATTTCCGGTGGTATGTGGAATGTCACATAACTCCTCACGGTTAGAGAGTTATGACCATGTGAAGTTGGAGAACCCAAGTTTTAATAATGGACCCAAGTTTGATTTATGGATAACAGTGTGATTTTTTCTATATTTGAAGATAATACTATTCTATATGGATAGTACATGTCATTTCATTTCTGGTGGTATGTGGAACGTCATATAACTCCTCACGGTTTGAGAGTTATGGCCTTACAAAGTTGGAGGACCCTCATTTGTCATCTAGAAGCCCCAAAAGGTCAAAGTAGTCAAAGTGGTTTAAGAGTTTTTAAAGGTAAATAATAAAGTGAAGTGATGAGTGCACTATAATTCAAAGTGAATACAAAATCAATTATTTAAATAATAAATTTAATGGAGAA